>JBAMAX010002218.1:0-10175 GCA_037043745.1 Chymomyza amoena | reverse complement strand
TCCTATATACAAATACATTTTTACTCCAATATGCTTCACATGCAATAATAAAATAAAACTTTATTGACGCAAACATAAAACTCCCAAATGGACGACACAAACTCATTCTCACAACTCATATACATCAACACACACAACACATTTAAATGTATCGTCATTGCATTTGTATTTGTATTGGTATTGTATCTTTGTATCTTATAGAACGCAAATTTATGCATGTGTAAATATTGTTAGCATTTGATAAAACATATTGACAAACATTGCCGAATTGAACTCTAAACAAATTGAGTTACATATCCAATTTTTTTTTTCTATTTTCTTGTTACTTTTTTACTCGTCTTTCGCCAGCTCTCTTTACCCTTTTCGTCCTATTCTTGACTTTTTTTTTTGTTAAATTTCGTATTGCATAAGGAGAAGACGCTCCTGATGCGCACTTGTTGACAATTTATCTATGGGGCACTCAAATTGTCGTTACAATTCCAGTTTGCAGTTTTGTCATGTCCTCTTTAGGACTAACTGACTGAGCAGGCTATTGAGATAAAAAGCTTTCATCCTGCGGGCACAAACATGTCGGCACATATGTGTAAGTGTGTGTGTATGTGTGTGCCAAAGGAAAGAAAAAGGATGCAAGTTAAGAGAGGTGGACGGAGTTGGTTCGAGTTTGTAAATTAAATTCTCAATTTATACAATTTGTAATTTATAATATTTTTTAGTAAATTGTTTTTGTCGAAAGGAAACAAAAATTATAAACGTTATAAGTTATATTTTATTGAGAGCACACAAAATTTCATGAGAATCGGTACAGCCGTTTCGGAGGAGTATTGGTCACTAACATTGTGAAACTAGAATTTTATATATAAGAAGAAACTTATGTTTTACTTATTATGGGTGTTCTCATGAACGAGTTGATGAATCGGATTTTTGCGTTGTTGTTTAGAGGTCAATGCGGAAGTTTTAAACTTATTGCGATGAGTTTGTGTAGACGAATTGGTTCGTGGGATTGTGAATATTGGTTTTTGTGTGAACATACTCCTCCGAAATGGCTGAGACCGATTCTCATGAAATTTTGTGTGCTCATTGGGCGAGGTCTGAGAATCGGCCAACATCTATTTTTCATACCCCTCTAGAGATAAGGGTTTGCCACTTCTAACATTTTTTTTTAATTTATCGACTATACCTTCATGGTGTGTTCACGGGCGCGAAGTTAGCCGCGAAGCCTTCCACACTCCTGTTTTCGCCGGCTTTGCCCCGGACGGCGCGTTACGCAATATTTTTCAATCTGTGGTTTGTCTTGACTAAACGTGAAAAAATAAAAAAAAAGACATCCTGTCGCCATTATAGGCTAACATTATTAGTGCACGAAAACATTAATATCAGATGCTGCTTACAATGCCGAGAAGAAAACTGCCAAATCTCCATCAAACATGGTTAAAATGTAAAGATGGCGAGTGGTTGAAAATTTTATGGATGAAATTAATCCACTCATCGATCAATCGGACTATGTTTTCCAATCGGAAAGATTCCAGATCTAGACGAGCGAGCGAAGCCCGAAGGCGCGTCTAGCGAATTGCGCAGCGGAGGCCGGCTAGTTGTTCTATAAAATTTTTATATATCACCGAAATAGGTAAAAATTCATTAAATTGGAATCTATATAAATAGTTTACACGAAAAAAGAACGCTCGTAATGAAATTTTGGGTCGAGAAAAACGAGACATTATTTTTTTTCTTAAGAACCATTTTGCTTTTTATTAACAAGAAACATTTTTGTTAGCTTTGAGATGTAGGAAAATTCTTTTAGGAACATTTCGAGCCCAAGATCTTCGTTTACGAAAATTGCGAAAATTCCAGTTTTCCCTCAATCATACTTTTGGTCGCGAGAAAAACTTTTCACTCAAGGTTTTTACTTTGGGTTTAGTTACGTGTTCACGAATTTGTATTCACCCATCAATTTCTTATCACAAAAACTGTCATATTCCTTTCTATAGCTGATAGATCCTTATGGAATATTTCGCAATTTTTCGCTCTTTGCTCCCAAATTTAATGGAAAAATGTCCTTATGATGTTAAGAAACTAAAGTTTTAAAAACAAATTATTTTGTATTAGCGAATATTAAATAAAATTTTTTTTAAATCACGAAAATTTCTATAATTAAAATTATTTGTTGATTTTTGTTTTATAAATCCACCTTAAAAGCTATTTTAAAATTTATTTTGACAAATTGAAAACAGAGATTTAATTTAAATATCTTTTCAACTTTGATAACATTTCCGTTGATACCAAAAATGTCCTTAAAGTAGATGTCTATAAAGATTAAATTCAAACTTTATTTTAATATGACTTTAATTTCAAAATCTTTTCATAGTGCCTCATCCTCACACAAAATAAGATTCAAACCAATTTATAAGCTCAACATGTATGAAATCTTTCAAAGATAAAGCTAGCTCTAAAAATTTTTTTTTATTTTCTAAATTTTGAGTAATAATTATAATTATTAAACGTTCGTAAACGTTTAGCTGGCAGTGTACGTGTATATATTTTTTTGTAGTACATTTGTATGCGTGCATGTGTCGTTGGGTCTGCGAAAATATTTTCAAAGTCTTAACCTTATAGTCTGAGCAACCATAAATCAAATGCCATTGCGGCTCTACCTTTTGTTGCTTGAGTGCCATAGTCATGTGCCCACAAATACATACATAGTATATACGTACGCATACACAAACATATTCTAACACACATTGCCAGTTATACACATATGTATGCATGCATGTATATAGAGAGAGAGTGAGAGAGAGCAGAGCGCACTAGCTGTCGTCGTACTTGCCGGGCTTTTAGGTGTAGCTTAAATTTTATTTATGGCTCAAACTGTAGTGTGCGTGTGTATATGTGAGTGTGTGAGTGTCAGTACATGTGTGTACATGTGTGTGAGTGAGAGTGCGCGTGTTTTATATTGTGTTACCAACACAACAAAATACGCGCTCTATTGCCGCAAAGGAATCCATAGCATAACACACAGCCGCTTGACAGTGTATAAAGTTTGTCTATCAACACTCCCACACACACACGTAGTACATCTGTATTGAACTGCGCCTTTTGTTGCCTTTTGTTTAACCAACAGAGAGCTATGCCCTCTATAGTTAGAGTATTTTAAAAGCTATGTTGTGTTTGCCACATGCCAGGATAAGCGTTATAGTATTTATGAGAATATTTTACAAGCTTGAAATTCCTCTTCAATTCCTTTGAAAAAATTCGCTTATATGTTTTTGGAATTTTTTTGAAGGTAGATAATAAATTGCAGGCAGTGTTTATATTAAAATATGTTTTTATTAAATAAAATTAAGTTTAAAAAAAATGAGCTAGGAATAGTTTGTTTGTGGGAGTAGTCTGCGGAGAACTCCAAGTAACTTTGCCGAAGGAACCATAAGTTTATCATGAATTTCGAGCCTGCAGATTTTTAAAAATACCTTTTTCCCTATAACGACAAAATGTAATATTTTAATTCAAAATTTGGATTTTTTAAACCAAAATTTGTCATATTTTATGTGTATATAGGGGATTTTACGGGTCAAGGTATTCATTTATAATTTTTTTTTTCCTAAACTTGATATAATAACTGATTATTTTCATGTTTCATAGAGTTCTGTGAGAAACACATTTAATTTTTAATACATTTAAAGATAAATTAAATGCTACTCACTTTTTAAGTTTATGCGATTTATCTTCAAAAATCGTATATGTTCGTCTGACCCATCCTATTTTCCATACCGCTTATCATAATTGGATAAATGAGGTATCATTGGAAAAGTCTTGATGGTTAGCTGGTTCTATCAAATAAAGTTTTTCCATATTTCACTCCCTCTCTCTTGGCCCTAGCCTCCTTTTAACGCTATTTACAAAGTGTCATGTTGCCAAAAATCACTCCGTAAGAGTATTCAACTCTCGACTTGTTGTCATTGTTATTGTTTTTTATTTTGCTTTGCATTTTGTTATTGTTGCGGGAATCGAAAATAAGTAACAACAACAGCAACAACAGCAAGTGTAATAAATAAAAATTGATAAATTTATTGCCAGACACAATTGTTTCAATGTTCGCTCGATTGAGCAACTGAGCGCTTGAGCAATTGCAAGATTGCAAATTTGAAAAATTGAACAACTGAAGAATTTTGACTGTACAGTTGATTGAAGTGGATATTGGCATTGATATTGGCTAAGCACAGAGCTCAGTTGAAATTGAAGTCTACATTATTACCAGCTGTAGGGGCTCTATTGGCTCTAAGCCACGAAATGGTAAGCAGCAGATGTTTTTCAACTTTTTGTGTAGTCTGCTTTTAGGCGCTGTTGTTAGCCTTTTTTTTAACGCTATTGCTGGTCAGCGGTTTCTATAGCGCACTTTGGTAGCAATTCAAACCTGGTTCACGGCTTCAAAATGGTGTCGCATTTCAGCGGGCACATATGTGTGTGTGTGTATGCGTGTAGCGGTTTTAACGCAATTAGCCACAACAAATTACCATCATCAACATTATCACCATCATCATTATGATCACCGTCGTCATCATGTTACTCGAGTACTGAAACTGGCTGCAGCACGTGAAACATTCGACTTTGGTTACATGCGGCACGGACGCTGACCTGGCTACGCTTCACTCGCCATTTACGCGTCGTATATCCAGATGTGTGGGTATCCGTGTGTGTGTGTGTGTGTATCCGTGTCCACACACGCATTTCACATTGTGGCACAATGAACTGACAAGTGTAATTATGTTGTTTCGCTCTGGTGTGTGTTGTCTGCTCTGCTCTGGTCTGGTTGGGTTTGTATCCGAGTAACCGAGGGGCGTTTGCCGCCGCTTTACATGACCGCTGATTGCAAGTTTATATGCGCTCAGTTCATGTTTATTTCTGTCGTTGGAAACCACAGTGCAGAGGCACTCAACGGGCTTAGAACGCACCAGTGGCGTAGATGGATTATCGCACTGAGGCCGATGTGTCATTATGGAAATTAACTTTTATGTGGTGTATTATTAAAAGAGATTGCTGCTATAATTAGAACAACACAGAAAAAAATTAGAGAGAGTTGTGACGTTGTACGACTGTTAGATACCCTGCTGTCAGTTTTTGAAAAAGAAGAAATACAGTGGTGCTTCTTTAGGGTAAGCTATTATTTTGAAAAGTGGGGAATTGGCTTAAAAGAGTATCAGATAGCCTAACTATTAAGGAATATACTTAACATATTAAATTAAAGACTTAAAATTTGCATTCAATCCTAAAAAAAATACCAGAGAATGTTGTGATATACTGCCAGCCAATAATCAACCTTAACTGGCCTAATGAAATCCAACCTCATTTGTTTCAACTCTACTTAAACTTACTAAACCGATTAAGATTATTGCTGAAAAATTTTTACACCCTCTACCATAGGTACAAGGGGTATACCAAATGTTTGCAAAGTATGTAACGAATTGAAAGAGCCGTGGCAGAGCTTAAGTCCTCATCATAACCTCGGGATCAAGATATGTCAGTCTGTCAGCCTATAAGAGCTGCTACTACCACTATTTTCTTCATCACTCAGTGGGGCATAGGGCCTTATCCTATAAGAGCTACAGGTACGAAACTTTACCAGATGTGTAAATGTTTCTTCAGAAGCTGAAGTTAGTTGATTCATGTCCATCTTCACCCGAAGCTAAATTTTGCAATTTTTAGCTAAGTCGTTCTGATCTGAAATTTTATAGAGCGATGCGTCGCGTTGTGGCCATTTCCATTTAGAAATAGATTTGTTTTTGAAAGAAAGGCTAAAGGGTATCACACTGTTACAAAGCGCCTCGTCTGCATTACGTACAAAAAATCCAAGTTAGCCTTTAATCTCTCGGATAAGGTTGACAAGACTAATATTAGTCTCTTTCTAATGTTTTTACGTTATAACTTATTCTAATTTTCTATACAAATTCATATTATACTTCTGTTTTTCTTTTTATAATCAAGTAAGAATCAGCAATTTCATCCACTCGCTGGTGTCATTTGTTGATATTCCGAGTTACTACTAATGCTACTTATTCTGGACTCCTAAGTGGAGCATAGAGCCTCCGAGTTAATGAAGCCCAATTATCCCTTGTTCTTTGTGTCAAGGATATCAATAACTACTGTAACGTATCAGACAGGCACAAAGATGTAAGGTGGACTATAAATTCTGCATACTAATGTTGCTGATTATAATCTCGGGTAGTTATTAGAATCAATTGATCTATTGGTGTGATGTCAGATAAGCTCAATTTCACTAAAGCTGTTACTTCTCCATGCAATTGAAGCCAAAATGTCAACATGGGGATCAAACGGAGAGCTACTCTTGGCCTCAATGGACAATTGAGAAGTGGAAACTAATATAGTTGGATGAATTTTATAATATATAAGACGCTCACAAGATGATGAAGTATGGTTGATAAAACAGTGTCTTGAAAATACTTTTGAAGCGCTTGGAATGCGGCTTCATTGGCACAGTAATTTTGTTCATATTGTGTGGATAGAGAAGCATCAGCAAGTTAGATTTTTTATAAGGAAAGCATGGGGCGCCGGAAAAGAGGCTGTCCGTACTTCTATTGAGAGAACAAGTTATATGCTGGCTAGCCGTCTTTGGTATCACTGTGTTGAGATTTGGCCGGAAGAGACCCTTTTCTAGATTCGAAAAGACACCTGGTCCACAATTGTGAAATAGTTATCATGATGAATAACTTCAATTAATACCTATACTATCGCCTTCGGAGCATTCACCATTCGAGACTACGCGCATATGTATGACGCTTGAGCCCAATCAGCCCGTACAGGTCCGGTAGGCTCTCGGCAGGGTCTCGAACTCAAGAGTTCATTCGGGAAGTTTTTTGCTTAAAAAAATGATAGTCAAATGTATCATTCTACCAGAGCTCCGAAACATTCTTTTATTGTTTAATCATACCGAATATTATAATTATGATTGCAATGATAGAATATAATATGGTATTTATAATAATATATTATGATTTTATCAAATCATAAATTCTCTCAGAAATCCTTTCTATTCTTGTTTTTATGTTGATCTCACACTTTTCAAGAATTATAAGTATTTTTATGAATTCAGAAAAATTGATAGGGCCCCAGATACGAGATTTCACTGTCGGGCCCGGGTATTCTCTCTACGTCCTACTAGGACTACTAGGCCGTTATAAAGCTTCTCCACTGTTGGCGACTGCCAGACATTGGTTTGATATTGGTGCCAGTTCATTCCTAGACTGCCCAATTCCAGGTCAACTTGTCTGCTCCAGGTGTGAGCTGGCCTGCTTCTGCTTCTATTTTGTCCCTTGGGATTCCACGCGTTTGAAATTCGAGGAAGGTCAGAATCAGACTTTCTCAGTGGACTGGCCTATCAATTCCCACTTACGTTTTTTAATTGCATCGTTTATTGGAGATTGCGGAGTATTTGGCGTAGACATCGATTGATCGGAGATTTGGAAGGATTGTAACAGGCGAGTGTTAGCATTCCATATTTCGCATCCGTATAAAAAGGAGGGATAGGCCTACCATTGCCCAAGTTATTTTCAGTGCCAATAATAATTGGTAGAGAATAAAAGTGTATGGAAAGGAAGGGATAGCGGGGTGGCCCAATACGGGCCTTCTTCGATTTGTGATCGTACATTTTTTGTAGGCTCAAGGTATAGGATTGATCTTGCTCTTAAGCCTCCTTACATCTACGCCACTGATAAGAATATACTTACGACCTCATGTATATGTGTGTGCATGTGAGTGTTAGTGTGTGTATCTCTTTTTTTCACGCACATACAGTAACAAGACGCATTTAACGAGCCAGCAAGCAGTTAACATTAGCAAAAGTTTTTCGGCATTTATGCGGTGATTAGTTGAGGATTTTTACTTGGTCCTTGGAGTTACTTCTTTCTCTTTAACCATTTGTTCATTCGCTCTCACTCTCAGTTTGGGCTCAACTTAATGAAAATTAGCATGTTTTAGGAAACTGAACTAAACTTTTCTTGTCTCTGAGTGTGAGTATATGAGTGAGTGTGCTCAGTGTTGGATAAGGTTATAAGAATGAGCGTGTGCTAATTAGTGACAAGCACTCAAGTTTTATGACGAAGTTGGTGTTAAATATATTGTGATTAAAGCGAATCGTGCACAGTTGGAACTTGAGTTAATGACACTATTGTGTAAGGTATATGTAGTCAGTATATATCATAAGCATTTATTGCCGCATCGAAATGGTATTTGTGCCTTAAATATCTTATTTCTTTAACTTAACTTTTGACCTTTTAGGTGAAATATTTGTTTTCTTTTATAATTAATTAACTTGGAACACACTAAAAGACAATGGCTTGACTAGTAGCAATGGTTAATTGCTTGTGCCTCTGTGGAAAATGCTGCCACGGCATTCGAGTAGAACAGAAGCATTCTCGAAAATATAAATTTAGATATTCTTGGCGAAATCAAAGTAAGGGAGCTGTCATAAGTTGTCTGTAGTTTACACATCGGACTGCCATAAGTTCATAAATATGAAGGTTGTTGTATTTTTGTTAGTATAAATAGAATTTCCTGGTACTGATTCAATTGTAAAAGCGAAGCTATTTTTGACTAGAGTCTATTCTTAGTAGCTGCAACGCTTTATTATAAATAAAATTATATAATAAAAAGCTAAGGGTTGTCTTTGTTTGAGGTGGAATAAGATGGTTTTATTCGAGGTAGAGTAAGATGGTTCTGTTCATTGTTCAAAGATAAAGATAATGCTTAAAATAGGCCAGACTGAAAGGTGAGTAGCAACGGCCTGCATGAAGCAAAGGCATTGGAAGGATGCTATATATCAGTATGAAACCCGACATCAAGAAGATGATGGGCCTTAACACAACCTTCACAGGCCCCACCATACAAATACGCCATTAATTCGTATAAAAGACAAGAGCATCGCTTACCTGCACAACCAACATTTCGTTCTAAAGTAAAACTATTTTTAAAATTCTCAACCAAAAGTATCTTTTTAGTTAAGTGCTACCGCTCGTACCGCCTAAAAACCGCATCAAACAAAGCTACCACAACAAACTTCTAAATTTTACTTCTAAACTTTAAACAAGAGAAAGTACATCCAACACTTTAATCTCAAATATATAATGCATGAGTGTATTTCCTCTTGTGTACGAGTACATACTATATACTATATATAACTGCCAACTGCAGTATTCTACTTTAAGCACTTCTAACTGGTATCTTACCCACATAAAAATATTTACTGGCAAACTGGGAAAGCATTTTCATTATTCATAATTTCACAACTCAAAAACCGCATACATAAAAAGAAAGGCAAAACTGACAGATGGACACAGACGCAGACACGGATACGTTTACGCACACAGACACACCCACACACAGATACACTTGGTGCAGTCCAGAGACAGCCAAGAGCCACTTTAAGTGAAACTAAACGGCATTGTAAGTGACGGCTTGGTCTTGGTTGTCCTGACAGTGGCTTGGTCTTGGTCGTGGTCTTGGTCTGGTGTGGGTGTGGGTCTTGGGCTTTTGGTCGGGTCGGGTTGTGAGCATTGCGAAAGGTGTTGCGAGTGCCACTTGCAGGCAGGCCGAGCTGGTCGAGGCTCGTTGATAGCCATGTTGTCGGCTTGTTCCATACAAATTAAAATTAATGATGCACTCACAACAGGCACTGAAAATGGTTAAGGTTGTGCCTTTGGCGACGGCTTTGGCGCCGTGGGGTGCATTGGGCCATATGAAAACTACTTTGAAAAAAAAAGAGAACCAAAATGGCCGCAGCAGCCGCAGACGCCGCTTAGCTGTCACACCTGCACACACACACAACACACACATGCAAAGAGCACAGCGGACTTTTGGTCTCTCAGACATGCACACACACATATGTATAGTATATGTAGCCACCTAATTTTATGCCGCAGCGCACAGTGGTCAAAAGCTTATGAACATAGAGGCAAAAAATAGGCTTATAGGTGTAAGAAATAAATTTAAAAAAAAATTAAGTATAATTGAAATGTTGCTAATACAATTTTTGTTTCTTAAAAAATATAAAGTAGAATATCAATTTAGTTTTATATATTTTTAACATGTCAGAAATAAATTTAAAAAAAAAATTAAGTATACTTGAATTGTTTTTAAAATTTTTAATACGATTTTGTTCTTTCAAAAATTAT
>JBAMAX010002215.1:0-42384 GCA_037043745.1 Chymomyza amoena | reverse complement strand
AGAAACCCTATAGCATAAAAATTTTAATTTAATCTCAGTCCAGAATCACAAAATACGCTCATGGGTGAAGAGTTAGAGTTATTTTACATTTGTGAGTGCATCGGGCTCTTTAATATTAAATCGTCTTCCAAAAATGATATATAGCTAGACAAAAAATGAAATAAACTTTCCTGCTCACATACAACTTAGAGTTTATGTTTTCCTTATAGCTCAATCCCTTTTTAAATATTGTAACAAACTAAATATTCTGTAAAGAACATTTATTTGCATTCAATAAAGTCACATGAGTATTGTATTTAGTATTTTTGTATATCCTTTCTGAAGTATTAATATTCCTAGAAATTGTATTGCGATAAGTCCAACTGCCTTATAAGATGGCTTGGTCGCTATTCAGAGAAATTGCCTGAACCCGGTTCTGCTCCTTAGCAACATAGGTCAGTGAGATGCCGTCCACATTAATAGTATTGACTAAATGAATCCACATCCATTGCAACATGAATGTTTGGTCCAGCAGTTATTCTAAGATATACACTCTATAATTGAGTGGCCCATTCACCTTTAGGATGCGGGATCCTAGTTCTTCCGCAGCGTAGTTAATAAGATGAAGATGCACCGAAGAAACTATGAAGGCTTTTGGCGGATTCAGGTCAACAATTTCCTATCGCCGTGAACTCGTGCCCGCCTACTTCTGTTGCTGCTGGTGCTTATCCTCTTGTTGCTGTTGAGCCCAGGATAAGTCTGTCTCGTTGTTGGGTATTATCCCTGGACGCCTAAATATCCAGCACTAGCCTTCTAGCCAGTACTAAAGCAGAATTACAATGACGATTAATTGCAAATTTGTAATATGATGAAGGATGTCAGTGCAGCTATGAAACAAAATCAACCAGATAAGGAGCTAGTTAAAACCATCAAGGGACTCATTCAAGGCCCTATAATGAATATAGCGCATCACCATCACTAACATTCTTAAGGACAACAATAGGGGGAACACATTTGTACACCATTTTTTAAATTTATGTTTAGCCATTTCCCAAATTAGCTTATTTTAACTACATTTAGACCAAATATCAGCAACTTAAGTTTTAAAACTTGATTATATTCAATTCTTTAAATTTTTAATGTTATATTTTTAATTCGAATAAATATATATATGCATTTTTTTAATAATTTGTTTTTTTTTTTAATTATCTGTCTACAAATTTTCTCGTTACCTTTTGCAATCGTAACAGCATATATGGTTTTTTGAGTTAATTTTATTTCATTTTTGATTTTGAATTGTTAAATATATAAAAAAATTGAGCCAGTTACCCAGGGCTTAATCTCAAGAAGAAAAATGCGTTAGGAAAGGTGAAACATCATTGAGAAGAATTCCAAAAGATTTAATTTTAATATCATTTGACAAGTATGATTTTAACTAAGCCCTTGTCAAGATCTCCTGGCAAGCAACACGATTTTAAGCCCAATTTTATGAATATTCTCAAGCGCCTAGAGCATTTTGAATTCGTGAATAAAAATAGGCGTGACAGACCGAATATATTAGAATTTTTATATAATTGGCTAAGAAACAGCCAAAAAATCTTGCCTGAAATCTAAAACTGCTTTTCTAACTACAACTCCTGGCATATGTTTTATTTATAGCCCATTTCCTTTTAAAACTGTTTCCTTTTAGTGCATATTTAACACGCCATTATTATTCCATCCATTAACTCTAATTGGAATTTAGAAACGTGTTGTGGTTGTTTTTTTTTTTTGTATTTTTTATATGCCACTATAGAACTATTCGCATTTTATTTTTTATTTTTTGCACTTTCATTAGTTGGTAAAAATTTATGCAAGCGAAAGTTCATTGTGCTAATTTCTATGCCTGCCACATGTTTTAGAAAAATGTCCTGCTGTGTTTTGTTGTTGTTGTTGTAGTTGTTTTTGTTATTCGCCACAATGCACATTTAGTGTTGTTTAGTTGTTCAACACTCGACAAAAAAAACCCAAACAACAACAACACTCTTATAAATTACACACTTAACTTCTGCCAGGCAACGACAGCAACAATTTCTGATGGAGTCAAAATGGTGGCTTGTAGTGGAATAAGCTGTACTCTTTTAAAAAAAAAAGCCCAGATAGCAAAAAATAATATTAATAAACATTTCTTAAAAGTTTAGTCATTGAATATATAAAAATTATTATTCAAGCTTTTGAAATCTTCTTTCGTTTTCAATTATTTTGTTGATTTTGTTAAGCTTTAAAAAACTCAACCAAACCGTCTGAGTTATGGATATATGACTGAAACCATATCTCGGATCAGGTTTGTTGAACTCTTTATCTATGTTACACTAATTTAATTCCATTTTTAAGCGTTAATTTAAAATTTACCAGCTTAGCAATCAGTTGTGTAGGTAATTTTTGTAATTTGAATAATAACTTTAGTTTATATTTTTTAAGTATTGAAAAATTTGTGTTTATAGGGCTTAATCGACCATAAAATAAACGGCCATCCTAAAATACAAATGAGATCTAAACATTAAAAATAATGGCATGTATTTTTGTATTTTAAACACAGTGGTAAAAAATCACATCATTAAAAAAATCGAATATGATTGAAAACAACAAAATTTATTTCGGAAATAATGATATTAATTATTACCAAACCTGATTTGCTCAAGGACTTTAAGAATCTTTTAGTGTTTTAATGTTCAAACAGATAAATATACGGATGGACTGCATAAAGCGTAGTTTAGAGTGTAATGCTGATAATTTTGGCGTGACGTTACATTTGTGCGGGAAAAATATGACATGAAAGGAAATTGGTAAAACGCTTTTTTAAATTTTCGTATCTGAGTACATGTATAAAAACATCGCTGATATAAAAAAACACAAATAAATAAATCGAATTTGAATGAAAACCAAAAATGTTTTTCTGAAATAATGATAATAATTATTAACAAAAAATTTTATTTGCTCTAGGACTTTTTCTGCTTGTGTTTCAAGATGTTCTACGTGATCTTCATACAGATAAATATGTGGATAGACTGTTTAATTCGTAGTTTAGACTGTTTATACTGATTATTTTGGCGTGACGTTACATTTGTGTGGAAAAATCTGGCATAAAAGGAAATCGCTAAAAAACTTTTTTAAGCTTCGTAGCAAATAAGTAGCACAGTATGAAGTTAAATACAAAACGTCTTACCCATTTAAAAACAAAATCAAAAGTAAATATGGCGTGACGTTACAAAAATAAAAGTGGCATATGACTTGTATTAAAAAGTATAAAATTTTTGCAAATTTGACTAGACTTTTGGTATAAATCTTTTCTCAATATTATTTGAAAAATAAAAGTCGGTTTTACGGGCGAAGATTTTACGTGACAACGTCTTTTTCTCGGTAGAATATTTATTGATATGAATATTATTAAATTGCACAATAATAATTCCTATTTGAGTGATTTTGTTGAGGATAGGACGATGATAGGAGAAATAGGAAATGAAAGGAAGTGTTTCTGCTGTAATGTGTCCTGCGAAAGTCAAGTCGATGGTTGTTTCTTTTAACGTAGTTGACTTAGAAACGTTTGATACGCAATCTAGATTATACGTATATTTCATGAAATTATGAAACGAGTTGTCAGACTTTACGTTTTCGTATCTCTTAATAAAATAAAATTTTCTCGGCAGTAGATAATAAATAAAAAGGTATAAACGAATGGTTTGACAGAAGAAAGGCCGAACTATGCTTGTTAGCATGCAAACAAAATAACAATATTTTGTGTTGCTAAGGTAGCGCAGTGCGAGTTTCTATTTGTGCATTACTTTTTCCGCAGTTGTAATGCAGATTTTTGGCAGATCACTACTTTTCTATTTGCCTCCGCTTACAATCCCTCAAACGAAACGCAGCGCTTGTAATCAATTACGTTTTCTGCGGAGGTAATGCAGTATGTATTTCGGCAGACCGCAGAGGCTATGCGCCGCTGGGCGTTAATCAGTTGCGCTCACTCAAAACTAAAAATAGCCACCGCTGTGAGCAGTGCCAGTTTGGTGCTGAGCGCTAAGCGGTGCGGCTGACAATGTGCGTTGCTTGTTGCTGCGATTCACAAAAAGTCGCTGGTTCGTTTATAGATAAGAGCAGAGCGCAAACCAAAAATAAAAATGCCACTTATCGTTACGATTATTTATCATTAGACTTATCGTTACGGTTATCGTTATACTTTTTCAATGGTGCCACCCATACAAACCTAATTTAAGACGTTGTCACGTCAAAAATATCTAATTTTATTAATTGTTGAATAAAAAAAGTTTGTCTTAACAAATTTATCTAAAATAAAAAAGGAAATATTGAAAAAAAATCGGATGCGAAAAAAATGTAAAACGTTTTACCCATTAAAACATAATCAAAAATAAATGCGGCGTAACGTTACAAAAAAATAAAATTGGTATTTGACCAATTTCTGCAAATTGTGCAAATTCTTTGTTCGTAGCACGCAAAAACGAATCCGAAAATAAATTGCCGGTTTGGTTTTTTCGATTTACAGAGCACAGCTGGTTAACATAATCTTTTGGACATTTTTTTAGTTAGGATATTCCCCTTTGTAATTTATTTTAACCCTCCGTCTGACAAACGGGTCTGGCCAGAAATTTAATTTAATGTAACCTAACATAGAGACTTGAGCTCCCAGAAGCCTTCCTAAAATTTTATTGGCTATCGATCTACCACTATGACAATTATAAAAAGTCCCCAAATAAGGAGAGAGAAATGTTGCCTGGCTGGACCCTATACATTCTTCAAACGGAGCGTAAGGGGTTAACTTTGTGTCTTTTATTACGAGTTTTATTGTATTATTTTTTTCTGGAACGCATATACTACGTTAAAACAGAATTAGATATATTTAATGTTTTTTTTTTTTTGGTTAGTTTCTATAATTAGATTAAAAGAATTGCTTGAAAAAATATTCATAAGTTGTTCCAAGAGTTTTTCTAAAAAATATTTCTCTTTTTTTTATTGATATGCAGCATTACTCTGGGAACAGTTTTTTGTGCCTTAGACCGTTTCTATCAATTTTTTTTATTACTTTGTTTCTAAGAAATAGTTAAAAACAAAAAAAAAATAAAAATAAAAAAATACCAGATTTTACTTGCAGAAAAGATATTTTGGTTAGGTTACCCCTGGGGGAGAAAAGATATTTAAAAATGTTAAAAAGAAGATGCTCTACGGTATAGTCAAAAGTAAGTATAACTTGAACTTATACGTACATTGTAAAAATACCTTTTAACTTCTTAACTTATTAATTTTTGACTTTTTTTTTTTTAATAATACAAGTAAATTATTGATTTTTTTATTTTTGAAGGCGTGTATGTCCAATTTTTTTTTCATACACATTTAGCTCGAAAGGAATAATTTTTCACGCCGCTTTTGATGGCAAAAAAAAATATGGTTCAATCTATTCTATATAATTTAGCATTTTCTGTTGCTCTAATTAGTTTTAAGAAGTCCTCCAAAATTTGTTTCAATTTTTCTTGCTATAAAATGCATACTTGGTATACGAGTATATAATATCTGACAAAAAACTTATATTGGCTATAAAATATTTTTGTTATAGGAATAAAATCGATACATAAATTGATTTTTAGGGGAATTCCGGGTCAAAAAAAATACGAAAACAGGAAACTTGTTGTTTCTTAAGAACCGTTTTCAAGATTTTTTCGAAAAACATATTTTTGGACAGTTGTTTTAGTTTTTCGTTAATGTCTCGACCCCAAATTGCCCTAAAAAGCTCTTTTTTTGGAAGGTTCATTTTTTGTGTTAACTAGTGAAATTCCGTATAAAATCAAAAACGTAAAAGGTCGTTAATAAGAAAATTTGACTAAACAAACATTATGCTTAAACTTAAGGTACTCTGTTTAATCGTTGAGCAATGCTTATAAAAAGCTAAGAAAAATTCTTAGCAAGCCACATATGTCAAATGCAAGAGCCGCCATTTTGCATTGCACAAATGCATTAGTAGGCGAGGGTGCATGTGTGTGTGCAAGCGTGTATGTGTGTTTAGTGTGACCGCCTTTGACAATGCAGCAGCTTTAGCATTTTAGCTCTAAGCGAAATTTTAATGAGCGCAAAAAAAAAGTGAATATAATATGAAGCGAAAACTTTTGTTATTTTGGCAGCATTGTTTGCTGTGTTAGTTTTAGTTTGTATTGTGGTGTATGTGTGTGCATATGAGTGTATGTTTGTGTTGGAAAACGCATCAAAGTGCAATTTTTATATCCGGGTTTTCATCAAGTTTCACAGCAAGATGGCAGGGTGTCAGAGAGGGACAGCGAGGGGCAGCCATAGTGACACAGTTGCCGCCTGTCTGCCATTTCCGCTTCCGTCGGCGACACTTAAACCAAGCAGCGGCGCAGCTGGCTTCATAAATCATAAAACTTTCGCTGCACGTAACAGGGAGAAGGAGATAAGAGCAGAGAGGCAGTGGGTTTGGTAAGAGAGAAGGCGAAGGAAAGTGAGTGGGGGCGGGTCTGGGCTGCTGCCAAATGCCGCAAAGTGTTGAGTAAATGTTTTCGCGCCTCGTTGGCTTACAAATTCCCCAAACGTTTTGCAACACTTTGTTTTGTTATTGTTGTGTGTATATCTAGAACATATTTTAATATGCTGGCTGGCAGCTTAAAAATGAAAAAAGTTTTGAGCCAACTTTTTGCCGCTAATAAACTTGCCCTAAAACGTTGAAATATCAACATATCCGACATTTCTGCAATACATTTATATTTAATAGCTAAGCACAAAAACATCAAATATATCAAACCCATATCAAATTCAATCCTCCAGCTC
This sequence comes from Chymomyza amoena, assembly GCA_037043745.1. Classification (NCBI taxonomy): domain Eukaryota; kingdom Metazoa; phylum Arthropoda; class Insecta; order Diptera; family Drosophilidae; genus Chymomyza; species Chymomyza amoena. The sequence goes on along the minus strand of JBAMAX010002215.1, from coordinate 35,577 downwards.
AATCTGATCCTTGTCAACAGCTCCCGCATTGGCCTCAATTTGATCCTTGTCAGCTGTTTCAGTATTGGCCTCAATCTGATCCTTGTCAGCTGCTTCAGCATTGGCTGGATCATCCTGCTCCCACTTCCGCAGCAGCTCCAGCATATAGGGCTGAGCCACACGTCTCGAACTAATGCCCACGTACATATCCACATGGTTCCAATGCTTGTCTGGATACAAATTATTGGCCACCACATTGGGCAACAGCTTGGCCAAATGCTGCACATCCTCCACACTGGCTAGATAATCGTTTTGGGCGTAATGCAGCGCTACGGGCAAGGTTATGTTCTGCAGCGGATAGTCTGGAGGCGTGGCACGTCCATAGATGCGTTTGTTATCCTTGCCGTAATCGTATTGACAAAAACGATTGTTCGCTGTCAGCTGTAAATAGTGCAGGATCTGCTTTACGCTGCAGCCAGCAGGAATATGTCCCAGCAATATGGGAGTCGTGGTCTACAAGCAAAAAACCCATAAAAGCCACTGCTTCAGTGACGATCCGTTCAACTCTCACTTACCATATTCAACTCCTTGGGATTCGGGCCCACAATTTGAAAGTAATAATGCAGACAAGTGTTTAGCGTCATCTGTGACGACATGCAGCTTCTATAATACTGATCCATATGTGGCACCAACTCGATTATGCGTTCCTTAAACACATTCTGTAGAGGACGCGCCATGGGCAACAAAGGTGCTTTCATATTATAACAAAAGCCAACCGGAGCCAGTAACTGTGCTAGGTGTATCTTTTGATTATAGCTGGGTCGCATAGAGCTGAACACTAAGAACGAGGTGGTGCCCTGGGAGTGTCCAAAGTAGCTGAGTTTGGTAAAGCCCGTTTTTTGCAGCACTGCATCCACCATGGCGGGCAGATCGTAAAAGCCAATTTCATGCCAGGAGAAGTTCCAGAAATCTCTATCGGTATTAGGATCCAGTTTGGTGTGATTGCGTGAGTAGCGATTACCACGCACATTGCCCAGCCAGACATCGTAGCCGGCATCGTAGAGATAATAGCCCAAACTGTTGTTGGGGCCCGTGAGTATCCAAGTGGCGGAGCTGTCTACTAGACCATGCAGCAGGAGCAGAGGTTTGGCGCCCGGACGCGCTATGCGATGCATTTGTAAGATGTACTTGTCCTCGGTGGTCACAAAGTGTATCTCATTGGGGTATTTATATTTGGAGAGCAGTTGTGGCTGTGAAGGAGCAACTACAAAAAATGTTTAGAGCTGGAAAGTTGTCATATACACACCGTGGTAAGCAGCGCATCCTCCAGCACCGTAGCCGGAAAGTTATCCTCCTTAAAGCCCGCTTGTATTTGGCTTACAAACGTTAGAGCCAAGCAGAGTTTTAGCGTGTTGCCAAACATGTTGAACGTTCCAATCACTGCGTGTGACTAAATGGACTGTGGAATGAACAATGTTGCAATTAGTACTAGAAAAAATAAAACCACGGAATAGAATTAGCTTATAATAGCTTATCAGCTGTCATGCATCGGACAGCAAAACAATTTAAAACAGTTTTTCAGAATAAAAATTTATCAATTTCAACTGCTGTCATAGTTATTTAAATAAAGCTGTCAGTTATTATAGTCAAAAGCTTTAATCGACCTAACTTAACGCCTTAAGTGCATGAATTTTGATCTAGGGATGCCATATCAAGCCATATGTTCAGCCAATTAACAGCGCCTAACAAATCTGAAATTGGTTTGCATCAAAAAAAGGTAGAGAAAACTTTCAAATTTGGTTAGCTCCGTGCCAAAATCAATGTTTGAACGTTTAATTGGAAAATTTAATTTTTAATTCGCTTGTGGTGGTAGCAGAGGCGCTAACAGCGGACCCTACACCCATACACACCCATCATACACGCCCACACACACACCCATAAACACTCTCACTCTCACTGAAAAACTTTTGATGGCAGCAGCTCGACGTCCATTTTGTTGGTTGCGCCATTTTGACTTTTGATATGCGAGCTGCGTTCTTCTTTATGCTTTATTCAATGAACAGCAGACATTTTTCGAACACACATACACACAAGAACACCCACATAGCTACTCACACACATACTGTTGCATATATGTTCACCTTCAGTGGCGTTGACAGCAGGGGGGATACAGCAGAACAATTCCCTTCCCTAACCCAATTCAAATTGGGAGCTGCGCGAGCTCACAATCCACCAAAAACATAAATTTTGCATAACATGGCCTTCGAACTACTTCCGCATCCACCAAATTCTCCAGATCCGACACCCAGCAACTTTTTGCTGTCCTTAGATCTTAAGTGGTTACATTCACCTGTCGTTATAACTTGAAATTAGCACCTCCAAATCTTTTGTGCTGGCTGCCGTAGCAGGGGGATTGACCAATAATTGTTGGGTTCCCCTTGGAGCTATGTTTCCATTATTCTTTTGTTCCATGTTATTCTGACATCTTTTATGAGAATCAATGAGTGATGGGTTCAAAGATTCTTTAGCTAGAAGCCGCCCCTGATATGGGTAAACGGTCGCTTACCTGATGGCAATTTGGTTGCCAAAAAGGCATTAGGGTTTGTTGTGGACTGCTCTTAGCTTCAAGACTCTTCCTCGATCTTACCGGCATGGGTGGCCCTACCCTTCCTGAGAACAAATACTCATTGGGTTCAAAGATTCTTTAGTTAGAAGCCGCCCCTGATATAGGGAAACCGTCGCTTACCTGATGGTTATTTGGTTGCCAAAAAGGCATCAGGCTTTGTTGTAGACTGCTCTTAGCTTCAGGACGCTTCCTCGATCTTACCGGCATGGGTGGCCCTACCGATAGCTATGCTACCGCCTCTTGAATTCATCGCCCCTAATAAGCACTCTCACCACGAATAGGTGGCAATCCCCGAGAGGCTCTATGCTCCACTTAGGAGTCCAGAATTCGTAGTAGTAGTAGATCTCAAGAGAATGGGCGATGGAAAGAAATTAAGTAAAGAGGTAATCGCCAAGACTAAGTCCTATTTTGAAGCAGAAGACAAATCGTTCTACAAAAATGATACTGAAAAGTTAGAAGGTCGGTGTTTCGCTCTCGACCACACCCAAAAACAAATTTCTTTAAAACGTACGAACTTTTCTACCGATCCCATTGCAAAAGTCCAACTACGCCACTGCCTGTCCCTTATATACTATAATACATATATACTTCATTGCCTATGTCGCCTTTTTTATAATTGATTGCTAGAAATTGATTTTTGCTTTTGCATAAAATATTTCAAGCGTTGCCATTCTTCCTTTATTTGCCTCTATTTGTAGAGCAGCAGCAGTGGCCACTGTTCCTGTGCCTGCTCCTGCTGCTCCGCTCTACCCCTGTGTACCTACCCCTTACCCTACTCTTTGGAGCATATTTTGACAGGCTGACAATGCCGACACGGCCCGTTTCATCGTATGCCTGCCAGATTTTTGGCCATGGCCAGTGGAGAGCTGAAGCTTTGGAGCCGCGTCTGTTGCCAATGGCGTCGAACTGTTGGACATCTCGACATTTGACAAATAACTTAATTCGGCGTTGTCACCACATGTTGGCAGTCATTGGCAGGCAGCATTTCGAAGTTGACATGCAACGGCCTGGAAATAGTTGAATCGAAATGAATTCCAGCAGGAGATGGTCGGACAGTGGTCACTCGGCTTTATGAGAGGCTTTAAGTAGCGACTGGCAGTTGAGTAAAGCGCAGAGAGCTTTGAAGCGAAATATGATTTTTAAAAAATTATCGATTCGAAAGACAAGGAATTGTAGCAAGTTATTCTTTCACTATGGGTTATTGTCGTATTCCTACAAGAATGAATTGGAATTAAGTCAAAGGAGTAGCGCCAAACAGAGGGGGAGTCCCATTGTCCTTAGGCTATGTTAGGTTAGGTAAGTGCGGCACACTTAGGCCTAAACAGGCCTGTTGTGATACCGCAGATCTCTCTATAGATTTTCTCCTGAGATATTCCGCCAAAAAGAATTTCCATCCCGTTGCCACGATGTAGCTGACAATCCTCCTCGGACATAAGGAAGTTAGCTAAGCTAGGTTATGAAGGCAGTAATTTCCCAGACACCTATTCCTACGTCTACTAAAAGCCTCACAGAAACAGAAGAAGTGTTATACTGATTCAACCTCTTCCTGGTCCTCTACTGATTGCGCAGTGGAGTATGTTATACCACAGCCTATGTGCGTGAGAGCTCAGTTTCTGAGCTCGAACATCCTCCTTATCCGGTAGGAGGGTAGAGGTCGTGCCCAGTCTGGCCAATTCATCTGCTATTTTGTTGCCAGTAATATTTTGGTGTCCTGGCACTAAACAAGTCTAATAACTACTACAAGGATATCTCTTGAATATATTATTGACTGTTATCCAGTTGGAGGATAGTGCTCGAAGTGATTTTATGGCAGACTGGCAAACCGAAAATATGTTTATTGCACCGGTTTCCAGTCATAGTCCTTGAATCGGAATATTGAGCTAATTTCTTTATTTCTGATGTCTTCAACTCAGCATCAGGTATCTGGTAGGGCTTTCTTCTGTCAAATTCGATTATAGTTCGTTTGTTTCTACAAATATCGTTTGTATTTTTTTAATAACGAAATATGTTTTGTTTCTTCAATCATTGTTTCATTAACATAATATTATCCCACATTTGTATTCCCTTCAAATAAAAGGAAATAATCCCATTAAAGGCATCCATTTCAATGATGTCTTGTCCGGCTAGATTTATAGGAAATTGTGGATGGGACAACAAAAAGGACCATTTCCAGGAATAATCAGAAGCAGCATCATTTCAGACATTTTATTAACGTTTTCTGGCGTGAGGAACTCTTTTAGAAGAAGTGACGATTTAGGTAAGTTTAGTAAGCCAATTCTTCAAAATTGAAATTAATGCTGCCTCATATTAGTCTTGACTTCTTGCTTAATCCGTTGAGTAAATTACTTTTTCATATATCTGAGAATTCTTACAACATCTCAAAATCTGTTCCATCTAAATATTTTTTCGATTGTACTTTTGATGGGAGAATTGTTTATAATTTAAGTCTTTTCTACACTCTTTGTTGATTTTTTGCTTGCTTGGATTCAGAACTTAAGTTTCCGCATAAATGTTATGCACTTTTGACCCACATTCTCCTCTACACATCTACAAATTGCCGCACTCCAAAATAGCTTAATTCGCTTGGCCCACAAAACACCTTTTCTGGCTTAAACGCGTGCTCTAGCAATTAGTCCAAGTCCAAAAGTACCCTAGAGATCTGTCTACAGCTGTGTCCTAAGCAAATCAGAGCACCATCAGCGTTGACTGCACGACAAGGAAATGTGTTGAAACTGACGCGGCGGCCAACTGCTGCAGCAGCTCCAGTTACCAGTTACCAAGAGTCAGAAACCGGTTAACAAGTTCTGGCCTTTAAGTGGGCGGCACATTGAAAACGAAACAAACAATTTGTTGGCTAAAAAGCGTTGTTAAACAATAAATGGCCTGAGCTCCCAGTCGACCCATTTCCATGGATCCAAGCTTATTAGGCATTGTCTGCTTAACTATGGCACTATGATTATGATCAGCATTGTTTTAGCCAACATTTAGATGCTCTGGCCTTTTATTTTTTGGCCATTAACCACGCACGTGACTTTTAATCACGAGGGTGCATAAATTTTTATGTGCAATCACAGTTAGTATAAAATACATTGTATTGAATTTATGGCCACATGGGCCTACTTTATGGCTTTTGCCAACTTTGGTCTTGACTTTTGGACGGCTTTTTGCTCATTATGCTGCCGTTGCTGCTGCTCCGGCCAGGAGGAAGTGTAGTGAAAAACGGCAGCGCAAACTTTTTGGCACGAAAAGTGCGTAACACCTAAAGCCAGTGTTGGGCAACAAAAAAAAGTTTTTTTGTGTGCGCTGCCTAAACTGTTAGGCGTAGTCGAAAAGTTTACGACTTAACAGAAGTTTGGCCACGCCCCGGGCAAACTGCGACGCCCTCGACACTGCTGCCTGTATCCCGAACTCCGGCAGATGTCTGGCATTTGTCTAGTTTACGCGGCACTTGACTTTAACCTTTCCATGTTGTTGGCTACGTTGACTTGGTCTTGTTGGTAGCCATGTTGCATTTAATTCAACATATTTCAGACACTGCCGTTAGACTTGACTGCAGCAAACGACTGGGACAGGCCCAGGACACAAACCCAACTCCCACTGCCAATCCCCATTCCTGCCTTGACTCTTAGCCAAGTTTTTCGGCTGGAGCTACTTGTTATTATGCCTGCCAAGATCTCTCGACTTTGGCTGCACCCAATGCCAATTACAATGCGTTTGCTGTCAGCCTCACTCAATGGCAACAAACCTCTCCGCCCTCATCCCCCCCTTTGGGCCACACCCCCTCTTTGCACCCTTTTTGTGTGCATTTTGTAATTACTTTTGGCTCGCTTTGTCTGCACGTGCCACTTTGTTTGGGGCGTCTGTTGTCTGCCACTTGGCTAGATCCAAGCATATTCCATTTGCCATTTTCCATTTGCTATTATCCATTCTCCATTTACTGCAGTTGGTTAGGAAACAAGGCTGTGCCTTTGGTTGTCCGGCTCCGTTTGGCAAATTTACGTCCAAACGGCGACAAGTTCAGGGTCACTGGCTGTAAATTTTGTACAGCCAACAGGAGAGTACTTTGTAATTTAAAAATCATTTCATTTATTTCATGTTTAAATTCAATGCCATTTTTATACTCTTGTTACAAAAAAAAAGGACATGAAACATGAAAAAAGTAACTTTTTTCAGAAAAATTCAAATAATGCTCTATAATGCGACCAGCAGGCTTGCTTCCCTGTTGACCTCGCTAACCAAACCCAATCATGACTTAATCTTGGATTTTGTTAGGTTTATCTCTTATTATATATTATATTTAAGGCTATTTAAAATACCGCCAACTAGCGGCAAATTTTCAGCGTCATCTAGCGACAACGTGCTAGCGCCATCTACCGACAACTTGCTGGCGCCATCTAGCGGCTGACGGAATGGAAGGTAAAATGAAATAAACGAGCAGAAATCTCTTGGCTGGCAAATTAACGCAGTTCTAGCGTCAACTTTTTAGCTCCCTCTAGATAAAATGGGCATGCGCCATCTAGCGGCTATATTGGTCGGAAAATTAAAGAATTATTAAGAAGAGATTAAACAAGGATATCTAGGGCGACACTGAAACCTCTTGGCTTGCAAATTTATGCCATGTAGCGAAAATTTGCATGCGCCACCTAGCGGTCAAACTCAACAAAAAATTATATATAAAGACGGCATTAAAAATTGCTAGCTGAAGTGACTTAGAAACCTTTTGACTTTAAAATTAACTCTATTTAGCGACAAACTTTTTGCGCTACATAGCGACAGCTTGCTTGCGCCATCTAGCGACCATATTGAGCAGAAATTTAAATAATGATAAAGACGCCGTAAGAATTTTGTTATCTGGCGTGACCCAGAAATTTCTTGGCTTACAAGTTAATGCCACTTAACGTCAAATTTAAAGCTCCATCTAACAAAAAATTACTTGCGCCATCTAGCGGCCATAATTAACGGCAAATGAAATAATGATAAAGACGACGTTAAAAATTGTTATATAGAGGGACTTATAGCTGAAATCTTTTGGCTTAGAAAAAATTGGATTAATGCTTTTTACTGGCAGCTCCTTAGTTCGTAATGTACCTAAAATTTTGCAAGTATAAAATTAAAAATAAGATCGATCATTTAAGACTTATCATCATATGAAACAAATACAAATAACTCAATTTAAGGCGAAGACCATTTTGCTGCTAAGCCAAAATATACCGAACTGAAAGATCAATATTGAATGGAAACATATGATTAGGACAACGTTAAAGCTACCAAACTGAGATATTGATTTCCACAAAAATGTGGTCCAAACCGTCTATAAAACCCCCAGATAAGCTAAAGCATATTCAGGATGACTAGAGAAGAGAAAAACAAGCTTATATTAATTTTTTTTTATTTATAGGCGTATTTCAGAGTTGCTTAAAAAAAAAACTAAAATCGTTGATGAAGCATTTTTTAAAACAGTTCTCAAGCATTTAAAAAAGTTGCTACAAATATTTCTTTTTTGCGGCCAGTACGCAGCAATAACAAAATCTTCGAGCCGAAACAAAACTGAGTACTCACCGTAATTGGAAAAAATTCAAATTTATATCGGCGAAAAAAGTGAGCGGGCCACTTTTTCCCCGATTTTCTCAGATTTTCTCATGCTTTAACTATTTTTCTTTTAAATTTAATATTTTATTCGTCATGGTAAAAATTCGTGTCAATATCTTTATCCGTTTGGAAAATATGGCTTCTCAAAAAAAGGTTAAAAATTAAAAACCTAATTTTCAGTCATTGATAACTCGATAAATAATCGGAATTTTGCAATAAAATTTTTACAATTGGTTAGAAGCTCTACCAAATATGTGAAAATAATCAAAATCATCAAAATCGGAGAAAGTCGGGCAAAAGTTGACCGCTTCACTTTTTTCGCCGATATGATGTTTAAGGCTACTTAAAGAGCATCAAAACTTTGTTATTGCCCGATCCGCTTTATATCTGCTTTATTTGTTGTTCCAAAAGTGCACAAATGTGCAAAATTAAAACTTTAAAGTTAATTAATTTTAATATTTAATGCAATCTAACGAAAAACAATAACAACATTATCATTAACTTTATTTCAAATTAAGAGTGAAACATGACAAATATGTATATAAATTTATTATTATTTTTATTTTTAAAGTGATTATAATAAGTATATTTAAAAATTGCTAGCCATAAATTTTGTTGCCAGTTTAAATGTTTCGCTGACTGCCTGTTAATTTTATCGATAAAAAATTATTATGCGCTCTCTCATTAATTACGTCATTATTTGCGTATTGTCACACACACATTCTCTCTCTTTTACGGAGCACGTAGGAAGGACACTGTGCTATACATGACCGTCATTATCTGCGTTTAAATGACAGCAGGACATTCCTTCACTATGTCCTCCCCCACACTGTAACCAGGACGACGGCTTTGGGCTGTTCCTGCGGCCAGTGAATGCTGCCCATCAATAAAATAAATGAATGGCTGCACGGCACGGACTGACGGACTGACTGACTGATTGAATGACTGACCAAATGAATGAATGAGAGTGCTCAAGTATTATATTGCAGGTGCGACGATGCAAAGGAATTGATTAATTTATGAAAATCGCGAAAGTCTTCGCCGGTTTTTCACTGAACTACAAGAAAACCAACTCAAAATAATATTATGACGTATTATGCCATTATGCTGAGTCCTCTCACTTTGTTGGACAGTGTAAATTCACATTGTGTCCACAAACTGAAAATGTCAATCTTTAATATGACAATAAAGATGAATTGATAATTAATTCGATGTTATTTGTATTGAGCTGCATTAATTAATTGAACTACAGCAAGTACTTAATAAGAACTCAAAGTGTATTGACCTGATGATGGTTTTCTTAATTAAAATGTGAGTTGGTCAAAAATTTAAAGCAATGTATGAAAGAAAAGAGAAAACTTTTTTAAATAAAAAAGCTATTAAATTATAGTCTTGAACTATATCCAATAGGCACAGAAGGCGGACTGGAGATATAAAATTAATTTTTATAATACCTTAAGCTGTAGTCGAGATCTACTCTAAGTAAAGATAACACAGCGTCTTAAAAAAATTGATTTTTGGGCTTGGAAGACAGAATTTATTTATCATAAATTTGCCGGATCGCTAATATACATAATTTTCGTATTTCCTGGTGGGCGTTAAAGTCTAAAAAGTTGCCGTACTGATATAATCTTCAATTAAAGTAATTTTAGCCGATTTTTTAGGGTTTTCGAGGTTTTTTATGGTTTTTACAGAGTCTGATCTCCGAACACGAGAATCGATCTTTTTTATGTGCGGCTGTATTATCATTGATTCGAGTAGATTTCGAAAACCACTCGGACAAAAAAATGTGAATGTGAATTTGGTACCTGATTTTTCTCCCTGAGAATTTTATCCTATTCTGTCAACTCAAAAACCGTTCCATGGAACGCATTACAGCACCCGAGATGACGTCATGGATAAATCGAAGATGGTTCAGATGGCCTTACATCAACCGCTAGCATCAGTGCGTTGTAGTCGATTGGGAATACTTTAAATGGAACAATATCGATTTTGATGAATTATTCCGGGAACTTTTTTTGTTTTTTATGAAGATAGTACCTTCGCAAAGAATAAAGGATAGAAGTGCATCAAATGGAGGATGTACTTTAAAAGCAGCTCATACATAAAAGAAGTGAGAAGACTGCTTAAAGATATCCTGACAGAAGATAATATCAATGCCAAGTACAGTTTAAGAAAAATAGTTGGAGCGATAGATGGCATTGGACCATTCAATACCTAGTTTTTTCCTACATAGCTATATAGCAGCTTTGTGAAGTTTTAGATCAAAAGATTTTAAAAACTACTAATTTCTGCTAAGGGGAGAGGTTCTTCAATTGACTGAATTGACAAAAATCATTTCATCGGTACATTTTATGGGTATACTTAATTCTTAGAATTTCTCCCTTCTTTATCTACGGATAAACGAAGGGATAAAAACACCTTTGTTCAAACGATACCAAAGTCAAGTATCCTGCATGATCCGCCTCTGTCTGACGCGTACTTTTCAGAAATCGATATTTATCGATTTACACTTTCTCTAAATCTTTTACCAAAATTGGTTATCTGTAGATCTTATTGTAACAAGGTCTATATTTCTATACAGACTATTGAACTAAAATAGCTTCGATATTTTAATACCTTTAGCTCGAGCAGCATATGGCATAGGGACTATTCATGAACTTCAAGACTATCCAGGCGAGGAGGATCTAGCTAAGCGTTATGTAACATAAAAATCATATGGAAAGCCTTCAGAAACTTCCGATACTGTGTAGCGTGACGTAATTTATAGAGTATTCCATAGTTTTACTTTCTTTAGATATTATATCATAATAAAATAAAATATTATAACATAAAAACAGGTACTCTAAAGACTTCAGTCAAAAATTTAATACAAATAATTTCCGGTCGATCAGGAACTTGACTACATCCCATACATTTTTTAAATTATTATATAATTAAGAATTAATAATTATTTATTAGTTGGAACATTTTTTCGTTAACATTTTTGTTTATCCATTTTTTTTAATTACTTAAAGCATTGCGTGTTAGTCCTTATCCCTACCTTTCTAGTTCTCTTTCTCATATTCTTTATCACAATCCCATTTCCGCAAATTTATTTTAGTTAATACGCTTTATGTTACTAAATTTTAAGTGCCACATTCTTATGCCTCAGTATTTATGGCCTCTCCAAAAAGGAGCCCCCAGGCGCTCTCTAGGCATTATGAAGTACCCACTCATACACACACTCTTACACACACACACATACCTCGACTCAAACAAACAAAGGAACAGCACAAAAAACTAAAAGTAAATGAATGAATATACTCGTACATGTGAATGAGTATTTTGTGTGCAAACGAGTGTATGTGTAAGTGCTAGTATCTGTGTGTGTATGTGTAGACCCTTTTCATTACGATAATGAAATATTTCAAGAGCAGTTTATGTGGATTACTTAATAAATATGATGCATGCAAAAGCGAATTGTTGTTGGTGTTGTTGTTATAGTTGTGGTTGTAATGGTTGCGGGTCTAATAGACGAAAAGCATAAAAATACAGTGGTCGCTGAAAGTAATTGGACAAAAGGCCGATTTTGGAAAATTCTCAGAAAATATATAACATCTAACTTTTTTAATACCAAATATTTAAATTGAAAATTTTAGTTTGGTGAGAAGTTAATAATTATAAGAAAAGCTTTATAAAAAATACCATATTCCCAATCTTTAAATAAGATGTTTTAGTTTTGCGCTGGAGATTTTTGGAACTCAAATTTGGATTCATACAACCAAAATAAAAGTTATTCTTGTCAATAACTAAAAATTAAATTAAGGTCAATAAGGTATTCTAAAAGCTAAATCTTAAAGTTGCAGCTATTTATTAAGTTAATGTAGAGGCAAACGAGGTGAATTCGGAAGAATTTTTTCGTAAATTTGTTTTTCAAATTAATGTGTCGTTTAGTGCATTGAATTGGCACCATGTGTCGAAATTTCTTATCGATACAAAGCATTTTTGTCAAGTAGATGATCTCCGAGCAAAAAATGTTAAATTCGTGATTCGTGGGTGAATCCTTCAAAGTGAAAAGTGATTAAATGTTGCATACAAATAGTTCTTGCCTAGTTAAATGACCTGCAATTTTTTAAATTTTTTTAAAGAGTTAATTACTTATGGTGCACTCCGTTTGTCGGTTTTTACTGCCTTTAGTATATACAACAAATCCTCAGAACTGAAAACTTCTTTCCATGGACATGTTTCGCTTTTTTTTTCAAGTTTTCGGACTTTGAAATCCTGGCTGAAATTATATCCAAATAAACGGACTCTCACCAAATTGAGCTTCTGGGATGAATACCCCAAATCAACTTTTTCGAAACGGAGTAGCTTCATTCTGGTGGCTTGGAAGAATCTCATCGAATCTTTTAGCATTCTTGAAGTTTGGAGTCTAAATATTACAATGAATAATTGAGGTGGTATTTATAAATCAAATAATTCATAGCATCTGCAGATAAGAGACTTGAAAAATTAAAAACATATTCTTTACAATTCATAACTAATATAGCAGGTAGCCTCTAATCAACAACCTTGTCAAAATACTTTTGCCTCCTACTGTTGTGTTGTTAATTCTCGGAACAAGCACGCACACATGCCAAAAACACACACCAACACGCACACATACACTCGATGGGCAGGGGTATGCGTGCAAATATAATCGCCAACAAAAGCCGCAACTCGAACAACGCATGCCAAGAAAGGCATAATTATAGCATTATCATTCACTCACTCACATACACTCAAACATAAGGACACATAAGGATACACCCAAACACTCACACACGCACACACTCACACATGGACGATACTAACGATAATCAATTGAGAAATGTTTATAATGAAGTGGCCCGACCATCGCGCTCTATGGCTATTAGTGTTAGTGTAGTGTTCGTGTTGTTGTTGTTGTTGGCATGTTGCCTACCGTTAGGCGCTAAGCACTTCATTTTCCATGTGCCAAGCCAGTTAACGGTTTGCTGTTCGCTTTCCCGTTATGCCGACTCTTCGAATTCCCTTCCCTCCCCACCAAAATTGTGGGGCGTGCAAAAACGCCAAGCCAGCACTTAATGTTTCATAGTGTCTGTCGTCTTGTGATTGTGTGCGTGTATGTGTGTGTATGTGTGTGACGTCCATTGATACTACTATGTGTACTAAGTACAGTACGTTGACCAGAGATAAACATGGCCAACACGCAGAGCCACATCATAGCCAGAAACAACAACAGCAGCAGCAGCAGAATGAGCCTCAACCGCAGCCGCGCGCGCATTCATGACAATGTCCATCATAATTCATTGAGGACTAGCAGCTGACCAAGCCAAAGTTGTCCAAAACACTGCGAGAAATGGGTTAAGCTTAAGCCTTATAGGAGCCGTAATATGTTTGGACTCGACGTTATATAAATATGCTCCCAATTCTTCGACTTGCTTCGCAGTCCGACGTGGACCATAGCTTTATCAACAACCTTTCTCCAGTAAGTTCTCTCTCTCTCTCGCTTCATCTTTCCAATTGCAAATGTTCATCGTCTTCAGGTCTGCTTCAACGTTATCAAGTCATCTTCTTCTTGGCGGTCCTATTTGTCTTCCTCCTATTCGACGTAGAGTAAATACCTTCTTTTGAATTCTTTCGTTTAGCATTCGTATAATGACCTGTCTTGAAATCGAACAGGACCGAAAATTGTATGCTCCCAATTAGTTACTGATAACTATTTCATTCTTGCAAAATTTCGACTGAATGTATCGCTTAAGGAAGGGTACATTAAGGTTGTGCATGCTCAAAATTATGTGATGTAGATAATGAGCAGAGACCGACCAAAGGCACCTTAAGTATGTAGGAGATGATAATCGAAGTGTAAATAGTTTGTCAGTCTATCTATCTGTCTGTCTCTGTCCTTCTGTGTCAAGGTATTTGTCCGCCTCTCACTATCCTCTCTACCTCTCTACCACTCTACCTCTCTACCACTCTACCATCTCTACCTCTCTACCTCTCTACCGCTCTACCTCTCTACCACTCTACGGTAGTCTACCTCGTCTAGCCACGTTCTATCCACTCTACCACTCTACCACTCTACCACTCCTGGGACCCACTCTGAGGCCACTCTGACCACTGCTCAGCCACTCTACCACTCTACCACTCTAGCGGCACTCTACACACTGACTACCACTCTACGCACTCTACCGACTCTACCGACTCGATAGCCACTCTACCAACTAGCTACCACTCTACTCACTCTGACCACTTCTAGGCCACTCTACCACTACTACCAGCTCTACCGGACTGCAGTGACCTACTGCCTGACCGACTCTACCACTGCTACCGGGACTCTACAAGCAGTTCTAACTGAACTCCTACCACTCTACCACGGTCGTACCAGCTCTACCACTCGTACCACTCTACCACTCTACCACTCGAGCCACGCTACGCACTGCTACCACCTCTATTCCACTCTACCACTCTTACCGGACTCTACCACTCTACCACTCTACCACTCTACCACTCTACCTACGGTCTAGCAGTCTATGCTTTCTGGGACCACTGGGCTACCACTCTACCAATCTTTGCATGACCAAACTCTTAGCCACTCTACCATTCTACCACTCTACCACTCTACCGAGCTCTACCACTCTACCACTCTAGTGCTGCGACTGGTCTACCAGCTCTAGAACACTACTACTCGTACAGTCTACCACTCTACCACTCTAACCTATCTCTACCTCTCAACCTCTCCACCTCTCTACCTCTCTACCTCTCTACCTCTCTACCTCTCAACCTCTCAACCTCTCTAACTCTCTACCACTCTACCTCTGTACCGCTCTACCATCTCAACCACTCTATTATCCTCTACCTCTCTTTCTCTCTATCTCCATCTCACTGATTCATTAGTCTATTTGTCTCTTTAGTCTCAGCTCTTAACATCTTTCCCGGCTTTTGGGAGAGTCCGCACCTGAAACCCCCACGCTGGATCCTCCACTGTAATAAGGTAAACTCTCTTTAAATGCTCCATTTGACATACTTATTATAGATATTTCTTAAAGAGACATTGAGTCTTAAAACTGTTGTCCAAGATTTTCAAGGTGAGATCTCTT
Source organism: Chymomyza amoena (assembly GCA_037043745.1). Taxonomy (NCBI): domain Eukaryota; kingdom Metazoa; phylum Arthropoda; class Insecta; order Diptera; family Drosophilidae; genus Chymomyza; species Chymomyza amoena. Next base: position 20,280 of record JBAMAX010002215.1, on the reverse strand, counting down.
TTTCGATGAAGTGATGCAGTATCCAAATCAACGTTTTTAAAGGTTTAAGTCTTCATTTTGAAAATGTTGAATTAGTACAATTTGGCCCAAGAATTGATGCTCAGCAAAGGTATCCTGCAACAATTTGTAATTCCTAATTTTTATCCAGCTGACTCCATTTATGGCAGCCTAACTGCCTGACCGTCATCAAAATCATCGTTTTCGAACCTTCCCTCCAATTTCTCGCAGTGTACGTAGTAGTCATACAAATAGAGTAAATGTGCATGCATGGTCCTTACAATGTAATGAAATTAGCATAAACAAGACAAAGTTGCAAAGGCAGCCAACGCCATTGTTCAATAATTGAGTTTAAAGTCAACTTTAAAATAGTAAAACTTCTGATGCATATTTAAAAGCTAATTGGGAGGGGGTGGTAGGGTCCATAAGTGTCTGTCGGGGTCTCAAGGGCGTAGGGGGCGTAGAAAAGCATTCACAGTAAAGCGCAGTCCCGTCGTTGAACTCTATTCACAACAATTGCACAAAGATACAAAATGACAATGGAATAGAAAACCAAGTGCATTATGGGATGGATCTACCAGGTTTCTAGGTGAAACCGGGATCCATTGTTTTCGACAAACACATTTTCCAACATTTTAAGTGCAATGCACTCTGGGCAACCCATTTTCAAATAGGTTTAGTGCATTTAATTTATGCCAAGAGCAAAAGCCAATGCCAACAATAATAGTAGGCAAAGAATAAGAGAGAGGGAGAGGAAGTAAGGGTTGTAGGGATGCAGAGGGTTATAAAAGAGGTGAAATAAAGCCAGAGAAGTTCAAAGTGCAATAAACTTGGCTATCAAAAGCAAGCAGCAGCAAACACTTAGTCAAGTTTATTGCAGTTAGTAAAAAGCTCAGCCAATTATAAAATAAGGCAATTAAAGGTTTAAATTAAGTATATGCCACCGTATATAGAAACATTTGAGACTGAAGGATTTCCGGGACGAAATTTGGTAATATATTTAAAGACTGATGGAAAACCTTTTGACACACTAAATAATTAAAGAGTTAATGAGTAAGTGATGGATCAACGGGGCGGGGATTTTCGGGTCCGGAAAGTTGGAAAACTGCTTTGAAACTCTTTTGCGAGCTCTGATATATGGCTTAATATTTTGGCCAGTGACGGATCCACGGAGGTTTTCGGGAATGGACCCCTCTACCAAAAGTTGGGAAAAAGAGTCGAAAGCACTTTCTTTTGAAGTGTATATTCGAAGTGAAGAACCTCATCCAAGACCAAATCCTAGGTAGTCACCTGTACTCATGTATGTTCCCATAACAACTCTTGATCGGGAACAGCAAAAAAATTGAGATCTCTTTAAAGCTGTATATCGAAGTATTGGCTCTACAAAAAATATTAACTTAACTTATCTTTAATATCAGCTTTGCCTTTCTTAGGCTTCCAACACTCCATCGACATCATGACGTCACTTGCATGCTCAAGTACCTTGGCAAGTGTTCCACAAGGCATTGCTCTGCAGCTCCTTTGCTTTGTATAGCCTTTCTTTTATCTGGTTGTCAACGTCATAGATAAAACTACGCAATGCGAAATATTCGACTCCTTTTTTTGGTCTGCTCCTTTTTCAATTTTTGTGCACTGTACATACATTTCGTAATGGACTTCTCTTGTAGTGCAGTTGCAGCTGCAAAAGAGAGAATCTAAAAAAAAGCAAGCAAAATGGCGGAAACAAGTGGCCATGACTACACACACACACACACACACACACACTGATATAGGCAGAAATTGGTGCAAAAAGCAAGTGAATAAATAACTACACAAAAGCGACATTTGGCACTTGGACAAACGCCAATCGAAAGTCGCGTGTGTCCTTGTCGCAACAAGGACCCCAAAAAAAATAGCTCCACATATAAATCAGCATAAGAAGAGCACAAAAATTCGCACGTGAATTTTTGGCATAAATTTTGTCCAACTCGCGGCGGCATTACGACAAAAATTTATGCCCCACACTTTAAATCAGGGCTGCAAAAAAAGGCTCTGAAAATTCGACTATTGGAATGTTGGTACCTAAGAAAAAAATTATTTTATTACTACCATAAAAAGATTCAAATGTGTATAAAAACATGCTAGTATAAAATGAAAAAATTTAATTAATAATGAAAAAAGAAATTGAATATATTATTATCAGAAATGCCAATCATAATTAAAAAAATTTATCAATGAAATCGTTTTGGTTCAATAAAGTTGAAAATGGCGAAAAAAATGTTACCATCAATATTTTCATTTTTGTTTTTCATAGAAACGAAATATTCGCCGGGAGTTACTTCTGAACTCATACTCACTATATTATATAACTATGGGTATATCGACTTCTCTATTCACCCCGATCATATTTAAGGTAACTTTGGGGTGTCTCCGACGACTCCTTCTATATGTCACATACATTTTCGGCTTGCACAAACTTAATATACCCTTTGTACCATACGGTACAGGGTATAATAAAATTAATTAAAACCAAATATTCTTCTAAAAATATTGAATAATCGGTCATGCTCTGGAAAATGAATTGAAACATTTTATTCAAATTCGTTTTAAGACCCAATATTAGGTAATCCCTATTGCACCAAACCAAAGTTTTCATGTGATTTAAAAAAAAAACTCAAAAAAATACACAAAAGCTCCTCTGGAGGCTTCCAAAATTAAAAATTGAAATCAAAAATGGATTCATAAAAATTTTCAAATACACATTTGGCTTAAGGAAAAATTACGTTTTTTAATCTTGTAAATGGTAAAATTTAAAATTTATGTGATAAATTTAAAAATCCTATTTTGAAGAAGTAGGCAATTCAAAACTTATTTTGAGACCCATAGTTTCTTAGACAAAATTGTAGAGGACCTTAAAAATCAAAATCGCTGAGAGCATTTATATAATAACATATGTTACAAAAAAAAAATTGATCTATCACAAATGTGTATAAATTATTCACAAATACATTAATTAGTTAAACATTTTTTAAATTTAAATGTATAAAATTGAGTTCAAAATATATTTTTTCGAAAATTTTCTGAAAATTACGAAAATTTCATATTAATGAAAAATACCGACCAGCCCGTAAATTTGACAAAAATATGTTTCACGCATAGTCGTTAGTAAGAATATATATTTTGTGAAAAAAAATTAAAACATTTTCTTAAATTTCGAATATTTTATTTTCGAAATATTTATTTATATTCTATTTGGACTTAGCATGCCATTTTACTATGGAAACAGTAAAAAATGTTGGGGATACATTTCGCTGAAATCAGACTTTTTTCGTAAAACTTTAAATTATGCATTATTTGGTTTATTCGCTATTTGTCTATTTCTATTATTTTATTTTGTATATGAATTTATAACGAAATTGTTTCTCCCGAAATACTAAATGAATACCATTGTATTTGTCTTAAAAAAAGGATAAGCGAAAGGCAGTTTGTTTTTGATAACCGTCTATTGAACGCACTCTACTTTTTTTTATCTACTCGTATGAACCGATCATTGCTTTTAAAAATTTAGTTCATTTTCAAAATATAAAAATTCAGGTATTTATGTAGAATACACATTATGTGCAAAATAAATACATATCTAAAAATAAATCCAATGTGTATCTAGTCTAATTGGTCCATTTAAACAGAAAAATCAATTTCTAGACAATTTACAATATTTTTAGCTAAAGTTTTTTGAACTCAGTTTCGAACCCAGCTCATAAACGACAAAAAAAATATCACAACAAAATATGTTAAAGTTTCCAGCCCTGTTTTTAAGTGTCAGCTACTTTCAGTTCACACAAAGCTTTAGTTTTCCACGTTTTTCGCATTTTTCCCATTTCTTTTTGTTTTTCTCCATTTTCAATTTAGAAACTTAAAGTATTTCGACATAGTTCCAGAGTTCCAAAGGCGCTATTTTATGGCCGACTTTTGCTTGGTGGAACTTGCCCTTTGTCGCTGGCAATTTGATTGTGTGGCGATTTCCGCATTCAATGAAGCGCAAAATTACAGACCCAAATAAGTACTCACTCTAGATATAAAGATAGATAGTTTCTGTTTCAGTTTCTGGGTGCCCCTGCAACATGTAAATGTTAATAACAATAAAAAATAAAGAGAAGACGAAAACATTTCTTCGCATGTCGTTGCCAGCTCAAAGTTTGATTTGGTCAGCGGCTTTGGCCCAAAGGCGTTCCGCTTGACTGAAGGCGGCATGTGAGAAATGAGGCGTCTTTTTTTTTATAGAGTTCTCACACTTTGGAAGCACCTAAAGGGCATGTCACTTCCTCTCAGTAATATGGGTAAGGGTATGGTAAACAATAGAAATTACTTGAAAGAAACTTTTTGTTTAAGTGCAGGTAACAAATTTTGACATAACTTTGGTAATTTCCAACACATTATCAAATAAAATTGATTGAATTGGGTTCGCCGAGTTTAAAGTGATTTTGTTTTGGTTGAATTCATGTCATAAAAAGTGACATGAAAATTCTAACACTTTTTACATCAGCAGGAAATGATTTTATACAAAATTCTTAAGCATCGTATAAAATTTCTTTCTTGATATTTAAGATTTAAATACAATTTTTTTTAAATCGCTCACAGAGATTTTGTGTTTTGTTTTTTTCGAAATTAGCTATATTTTAAAATTTAAGATAATTTACTAATCTTTTATACAATTTTGAGAAATTGTAAATTTAATAAGATTTGATTAATTATTGTTAATTCCTTCAGTGAAAAGCGGAGATGCAAGAAGGAAAAAAATGAATTAAATTAAAATTGTGTATTTTTTATATTTTAAGAATATAGAGTCATATTTCGTTATTTATTTTAGAAATCTTTAGTTTAGTCTTTAATCTTTAGTTATAAAGAATTTTTTTTTCGCTAATCCTTAAACATCGAGTTTAAAAATTTTTTACATGCGAATTTTATAAAAATAAAATTTATATATATCTATACGCATATTTTTTTATTTTAAGAAGAAAAGAATTTTTAACTTAATATTAAAATAAAATGTAATAAAAAAAAATTTAAACGTTTTTTTTTCAAGAACTAAAAAAAAAAAGTTGAAAATCGTGATATTTTTATTTTGCTCAAATATTTTTGATTTTCTATATTCGCTTACATTAAATAAATAAATCGCAAAAAAAAAGATTAAAAATTTAAAATAAATATTATCTAAAAAAATATTTAAAACATTTTTGCAATATGATATTTTGTTGAAACAAATTCCTGCAAATTTTTTTGGCCTTTAAATTTTGAATTTTTTTCAAAAACCTTAAAAAAATAATAACTTATTTAAAGTAATTTTTTTCCTTTATGAATATTTTTCAAAAACATTAAAAAACATTTGTCTCAAAAACCAAATGATTTATCCAAAATTCTCAAAGTCTATTCATTTGCAATATTGTTTTTTTTTTTTTTTTCAAAAAATATTAAAAAAAAATTTTTGCTATATAATATTTTTGGATAGCACAAATTTCTTCAATTTGTTGACGATTGATAGATTTTTTTTTCAAAATCCTAAAATAAAATAGAAACTAATTAAAACTGATTTTTTTCCTTTTTGATTATTTTTTAAAAACCTTCAAAAATTTATATCAGGAAAAACAAATGATTTATTCAAAATCCAAATTTCCTTCTCGCAATTTTTTTTTTTTGTTTTAAATAATTGTATTTCTTAAAAGGTTTTTTTACAAAAACAAAAATTTTAAGCTTCGAATGAAAAACAACTTTTTACCCAGTGTAAAGTAAAAATACCTTTTCTAGGAGAGTTTTTAGATAAATTGACCAAAGATTTTTTGAAATAATGGGTACACCTTATGGCAAAAAAAAATATAAAAAATTTTATCAAGGCCTGCTTTACCTAGTTCCTCAGAAACGGAAGCTAACAATTTTTAAGGGTATAAGCGAACCTTGACTAAGCCGTGCAGCAAATATATTTCGAGCCCATAAAATTTATCTCATAAGAACTCTATGAAATGTTCATCGTCATTCATCGCCAAAACTACTGACACTAAAAATTTTCAATCCTTCAATTAACATTAGAATTTAAAACTAAAGTTGTAAAACTCTTAGTACACAGTACTTAATAGCTCTTTCAAAAGAATCAAGTACAAGCACATTAAAAATTATTTCTAATAAAAAATGCATCAAAAATAATTGCCACAAAGCGTTTTATACGAAATAATCATTTCAAAACGACATTTCTAGCTGATAAACTGAGATCTTTAGTTTTTAACAAGAGGCTTAATATTAATATTTTAATTTATAACATAAAAGGAAATTTCCTGCAATTGAAATTCATACAATAAAAAAGTATTTTTGCAAGCGAAATGATATCATTTTTATTTTACGGCTCATTAAATAAGGGAAATTAATCGAACGGCAATGACTTTGGCATACACTTTCGGAAGCCAAAGAAAAATTTTACGCTTGTTCACTAGCATATGCCACAACCACGAATAATTTCATAAGCTATTTTAGCGCAGACAGAAGCCTAGCATTTTAATTTCATTGTTTTTTGTAGCCTACTTTTGGGCTGTCATTTATGTTTTCATATGACAATTTGTGGCTTTATGGTAAGCTGCTTATTACAGGTATAAAAGCTGATATAGCCTGAAATGGTTAAACTTTTTGCAAGGACATGGCGTACAAGAGCCTGTATAAGAGTTAACTGTGTGTATTAATATGTATATAAGTATATACACTGACGTTTAAGAGTTTTTGTACACTTGAAAGAATAATTCGAAATGCTTAAGTTAAGACGAGAAAAAAAAGTAAAAAAAAAACTTTATGAATTAAAAATTGAATTAAAAATTTAAAAAGCCCCCGAACTTAAGTAATTTTCATTTAAAAAGTAAAAAATAAAAGAAATTAATGTTAAAGTACCTAAGAATCTATTAATAATTCTAAAAATATACGTCGCGTTGGGGGACACGCGAGGGCAGACGTCGTTGACGGTCGTATCTTACATGAAAATTTTTTGAAGTAATTCTATGAAAGTTTTTGAAGTATTTTCTTAATTTTGTTTTTAAGTTAATCTTTGTTGCTTAATTAGACTATTTGTATTTAAATTGTTAGTTTAGGAGCGGTCCCCCAACAAAAATGTATAATTTTTTTTTTGTTTTTAAAGAAACTTGATACGAAACTCTTTTTATTCAATTAATTCAAGATCGAATTAATTTGAAATATTTTTTCTACGGTTAAATGACAAGCAGATTTCATTGAGAAACAATTATAAATAAATATTAAAAAGTGATAAAAAAAATAAATTTTTTGGTTTTTAAAGAAACTCGCTACTTCAAAGATGTTTAAAAAACTCTATAGCTCTATAAATTCAAAATAGAATTAATTTAAAAAATGGTTCTTTTCGCGGAAACGCAATTCTTTAATATAAAATCATAAGACAAAAAATTAAATAATTAAAAAAATATTTTTTTTTTGTTTTATTATTAAAAGAAACTCGCTAGGTCAAAAAAATTAAGAAAAATCTAAATAAATTTTTTTATAAATAAATTCAAGATAGAATTAATTTTAAAATCTGTTTTTTTAAATTACATTAGCTAACAAAATTAAAAAAATGTTGGCGTCAATATGCTTTATTCTGCTCCCTAGCAGAATGGGTTGCCAAAACCGTAAATATAATCGAAACATTTTCTCATGGAATGGATTTTGAGATATTTAAAAAGAAAATTTTTATATCGAGAAAAATAACTAAGAATTTGAAAAATAAATTAAAAGGGTTAAGCTTTGTTTGAATTAAATAATTTAAAATAAAAACTAAATATACGAATTGCTTAGCTGTATATTTGCAAAACAAAAAATATAAAAAATTATACCTAATAAAAAAAAATTTAATAATTATAAAAAAAAATATACATTTTTTTTGTTGATTTTTGAAGAAATTCGTTTCGTTGAAGAAGTTAAAAAAACTTGAAAATATTTTTTTATCTATAAATTCAAGATAGAATAAATTTTTGAAAGTCGCAAAAAAATGGTAGCATGGAACGGATTTTAAGATATTTACAAAAAAAAAAATATTTTTTGAAATTAAAAAAAAGTGTCTACTTACAAGCAAATATCTCTGGTTGTACTAAGCTGATACTGTATATAGTTGCATTACGATTATTCTATTTTCATTTTAATTTATTTAATTTTATTTCATTTTCGGATGCTAAGCATTCATATTAAATTTTTCGTAATTTTTAGCAAATTTTTAAAAATTTTTTCAAAACTGCTAAAAAAACGAATAATTTTATTTGAATGAAGCCCTAAATAATACAAAAATATGTTCTAAATGAAGTCGATGGGTAATTTAATTATCTTGACTATCTATATGATAAAACCAAAAATATTTGCTTTTAAGTAGAGGCACTGTTATTTAAATTTCGAAAAAAACATTTTTCATAATATTTCCAAATCCGTTCTATGGAAACATTTTTTTATTCGGCTTTAACCGTCAGGACGTCATTTGACGTCAGAATCGAGAAAAACATTTTGGGAATACATTTTTCTATAAATTTGTGTTATATAACCTTGTTGAATATCCAGATATTTACATAATATCGTTCTAAAATTTGTATTTAATTTATTTTTTTATTTACTAAATTTAGTATGCCTATTGGCTAATATCCTTTTTTATTGATTCCAATTTCTTTCATAAATTTGCATAAAGCATGCCGAAACTTTTGGTAGCCAGTGTATGCATATTCGGGGCCTTGTTGTAATTGTAAGCCAACATATGTGTCCCTGCTGTCGGGCATCATTGCCGGCGTCATCATTACGATAACTGTCATCACACTGTCATCGTCTTTATGACTTTTTGCAAATGATAAGGAAAAAGTTTTGCTGTCATGTTCACCATGTCCTAGTCGTCCTGTTCGTGCCCGCCGCATCGTCAACCCAAGCAAACATATGGAATATTGCCAGCAAAACATTTAATGGTCTGCAAAATGGCCAGAACTCAGAACAGCCAATGCAGCCCAGCCAGCTTGGATGACACAACGGTCGCATTAAAAGTTGCTTAACCTTCATTAGGATCAGATACTGAGAGAGATACACACACACACACGCACAGCAGGATGTTTAACTCTTGGTTTTATGCCACCACTGAAATGAAATTTAATATGTGTCACAAGCCGTAAGGATTCGTATTTTTCTTTTTGGGTTTCTATGCTTAATACGGCTACACAGAAACTACGTCTTGGGGCACCGCAATAATCTGACTGTCACAGGAGCTTAATATCCCATTTGTGCACGGCCATGCCGGCTGCACTCCTAATGATATGCTTGAAAAAAATTACAAATCACCACAAAACTTGGCAAACAAAGAAACAGCCAGCAGCGGTGGTCCTAGCCAGGCGAAACTTTAATCAGCAGGAGTCAAGGCAGCCGTAGCCGCAGCCATGCCTGGCATCCTGGCAGCCACTAAAGCCAAACTCAATTTCCAGCTTGTTTCACGCGACAGCGCTGATGGAGCTAGCTCCTCCGACGCCCCCAACTACCAGTCGGGAACGCGCTGGCAAACGCGTTAATGCGGCGACATGGCATTATCCTTTTTGTTCCTTGTCTAGTTATTTGCTGCTGCTGCTGCAAGCCGTATCCGTGTATTTTGATAATCGAATTTGTGCAAACAAGCAAGGGGCGTAAATTTCGCCACTACTACAGCTACAACTACAACAAGTACAAGCGAGACGATTGCAGTTGAGATATGACGACTTGAAGATACCCTGCAACAGCTACTAGAGATTTTCCTTTGCTACATTTGAGTACATCCGTCAAAACGATTTGGAGTTCATTGAAAACGATTATTTGCATTAAGTTTCAAAATGATCAGGCTAAGATATTCCGTCCGTGTGAACGCCTAGATCTCTAGAGATGGTAAGAGCTAGAGTTACCAAACTTTCACATTAGATCCCATATTATTCCATAGGAGGCAAGTTTATTTTATTTTTTGATGAGTGCAGATTTTCTGCAAAAATCTTCTCATGGAACTGTTTGAGACGACCTCGACAAAATAAAGCGTTTTAGATGAATAATTCGTTTGTTTATGAAGATATCTTAACGAAATTTGGTCATTCGAAAGTTTTTTATAGTTCCCAAACACTGTACTAAATTTGATAGAAATCAGTTGACTATCATCCATATAGCTCTCATAGGACCGATCGGCCAAAATAACTTTTTTAAGAAAAATTGGCTATATTTCGTTTTTTAATAAAGATTGTCGTAACCAGTATTTGGCGTTTGGAAATTTTTTAGACCACTTAAGCAATGTGCCATAATTTGAACAAAATCGGTTGACTATATCATATAGCTCCCATAGGTCCGATCTTCGTTTGTTTGTTAAGATATTGGGACCAAATTTTACATTCGTGAGTCATTTTATAGTTCCTCAGCACTGTACTAAAGTTAATCCAAATCGTTTGACTAGATCATCATAGCTCCCATAGGACTAATCGACCCAAAAACACGTTTTGTATACAAAATTCGATGTGTTTTGTTTGTTTGTACAGATCATTTGAATTAAATCTTATGCATTCATTCATTCATTTCGTTTATTTTTGCACTGTTCAACATTTTCTATTGTTTGACTATATGCATATAGCTCCCATAGGAATAATCGGTCAAAAAAATATTTTTGCTTAAAAATTTCTTCTGTTTTTGGTTTTTCGTGAAGAAATCGGACTTTATTACAAGCTAGTGGTACAGGGTATCCTAATAGTCGTCCGCGTCCGACTTTACGTCCGCCATTTTTTTATTTATTCATTCTATCATCCATTCTCTTCGTTTATTCTTATTTCATTAAAAATTATATATACATATATTCCTATATTCCTTATATTCCTTATATTCCTTATATTCCTTATATTCCTTATATTCCTTATATTCCTTATATTCCTTATATTCCTTACATTCCTTATATTCCTTATATTCCTTATATTCCTTATATTCCTTATATTCATTATACTCCTTATACTCCTTATATTCCTTATATTCCTTATATTCCTCATATTCCTTATATTCCTTATATTCCTTATATTCCTTATATTACTTATATTCCTTATATTCCTTATATTCCTTACATTCCTTATATTTCTTATATTCCTTATATTCCTAATAATCCTACACTTCTGCATTCATTCATTCCTGAATTCATTCATTGATTGATTCATTCATTTATTCGCTCATTCATTTATTCATTCATTCATTGATTCATTCATTCCGCTGCATTCAATCATTCATTCAATCATTCATTCATTCATTCATTCATTCTATTCCTTATATTCCTTATATTCCATATCATTCATTCATATTCCTTCATTCAGTCGCTTATGCATTCGTAAATTTATTAGAGAATTCATTATTATTTTTCATCAAATGGAAAACCCAGTTTTGAGGGCTATGGTTATTCTTTATTCAATCGAATAAAACTTTTAATGTTGAATGAAATAAAAAATATTTTGAAAGTATTTAATTCCCACAGTTTTCAAACTATTTTCTAATTATGGGTAATGCATACTTTTTAAATTTCAAAATTATTCTTTAAGAGTAGGAAAATAAGTTAAATAATTTCACAAAAATTATATCCACGTATTAAAAATTCCTAGGAATAAGTGGGACATCGGCATTATTCTTTACTTGATGAATGAAATAAAAGATAAGTTTCAATCGAAATTTTGTCAACCTGGATTTTTAACGAATTTTGACCTCTCCTTAAATAAAGAAAAAACATCAATCAAATCATTTTTTCATTGTACCCTTTTTAAGCTAAGAAATTCATTGCTTTAACAGTAAAGTAGAAAACTTTTTTCTTCCTTAAAGCAGGACTTTTGGACTGGTACAATATTTTTTGTTTCGAGCAAAATGGTATTTATTTAAAAAATTACATATATTTTTTTGGGATCTTGTGAAACTGTGTCGAGTTTTAGGTTCCTATCTTAAGAAGTAGGTGAGTAAAGACAGCTGGAGCTAAGGTATCGAAAAGTGCTACTCATCGTAAGGATCGAGCTCACATACCAAACTTTACATCTAAACGAAATATGCACTGCTCAGTTTGGGCTTCTCTGAATCTTATGGTCTCTGAGATATGTATAATCAATTATTATATAGGCGAACATATCTAAGTTCCGCTCCAGAAAAATGGAAAGAAAAGATGATTAGACGAGATTGCCAAAATTCCGATGCACAATAATGAGAATAGTTTGTCAAGCTTTGATTTCTGTTGATCAGAGACATAAGTGTTTAAACTTTGGTTTCTTTAGATATTAAATATTTGTGTTTACACGGACAGACGGATAGTTTGCCATCTCTAAATTCTGCAGCGTAATAATTTCAGTTTGCCCTGCTTAGATCGTGGAGATCAAAGTTTTCATTAGGACAAATTAATGAAAGGGCATGTTTAAATTTTGGAGCTGAAGAAGGCGTATACTTTGAAAAATTTTGGTGTTTCTGGAATTTGTACTCCTGAAGATATAAGTGTTCATACAGACATAGATTATCATCTACATATCTGTCTAAGCAATTTACTTTACCCTCTTTACGTTCAAAAATGCCTCTTTTCCCCAGTGGCAAACATACTTAAAAGTTTAATATGCCCTATCAATCTATAACTATAGGGTATAGCAAAAACTGTGGCCCTTAGTAAACCAACAATAAAGTGACACGAGTAAGGGTTAATACAACAAAACTACGCTTTATGCACTTGTCCAATTATGTTTAACATTTAGCCAGCCAAAGTTGGTTAATTTATGTTTTTCCAAGTATCATTTTCCTTTATTGCCTTTTTCTTGCATTTTCTGGAGTTCCTTCCTAGGGTCAAAGCGTTTCTTTTTGCTAGCCAGTTTCGCCTTAGCCTTAAGCTGTTTAAGTTTTTCTTTTTCCTTCAAAAGAATTTCCTCTTCTTGCTAAAAAAAAATGAAGGCTCTAAATTTAGACTGCATTTAACTAATTATTGCCTTACTTCTTTTATAATCTTGGAAATTCTGATCTGTTCGTCCTCTTCCTGCATCTCAACTATGCGTCGCTTCATAAATTCAAATCTTTCACGAGCCTGATAAAGATCTTCGTGGGCTTGGTTAATCTTAAATTCGTTATTAGCTATTTTATCAATCCAATGGTCCAAATCAGTCTCTAACAGATCGGTTTGTTCTTGAATTTGTTGACTTAGTTGCTATAAAATGTTTTTCGAGCGTCATGAGTATTGGTTAGAAATTAAAATTAATTTTTAAAAATTATACAAAACTTGAGTAATAAATGTAATAAATTTTTCTTGGAAAAAATACGCAATTTGAAGATTTTTTGCTTACTTTTTGATTTTTTTGAAACTACGACGCGCTTGACAAACAGCCGTGCTGTACGACACGTTGTATAATGTATGCCTGGCTTAAAAACATCGTGATAGTGGTGACACATCGATATTTTATTTTCGATAGTTTTTTGATAGCGCTTTTAGTACGTACTACTAAAGGCAAAAAGATTTTTTTTCCTGTTGGCTTTTTTATTTAAGTTCATTTGGTTTTGAGGAAAAATTAATTTGTTATCGATATCGAAAAAAAAATCAATCGCCATAAATTTGATTAAGGTTAGATTTTCTAAAAATAGTTTAAATAAGTAGTAGTAGAAAATATATCCTGGCCAATTGAGCGACTGTCAATTTTTTTTGCAGTAAACGATAAATATCGAACAAAATGCAACTATCGAATATTCGCTCAAGTTAAACTATTTTTGTTATAGTATTAAATATGAAATATATAAAATTAAAATTTTAAGAAAAAAAAAAATTTAAATAAATAGTTAGAAAATATAAAGTGGTTAATAGAGCGACTACCGATGTTTTTGCAGTAAACGATAAGTATCGAACTACATGCAACTATTGTGTATTCTTTAGTTAAACTATTTTATTTATAAATCCGTATGAAATTATAATTATTAAGAAAAACGCAAATAAGTAGTTATAAAAAATCTTGGTTAATAGAGCGACTAACGATATTTTTGGCGTAAACGATAAATATCTAACAATCTGCTACTTTAATTAAACTATTTTTGCTAATCGCCATAAAATTCTTAATATTTATACCCTGTACCGTATGGTACTAAGGGTATATTAAGTTTGTGCAAGCCGAAAATGTATGTAACATATAGAAGGAGACGTCGGAGACACCCCAAAGTTACCTAATATATGATCAGGGTGAATAGAGAAGTCGATATACCCATGTCCGTCTGTCCGTCTGTCCGTCCGTGTGAACGCCTAGATCTCAGAGATGGTAAGAGCTAGAGTTACCAAACTTTCACATTAGATCCCATATTATTCCATAGGAGGCAAGTTTATTTTATTTTTTTGATATCAGGTATAAATTATATAGCTCCCTAGGGGTGTTTGAGACGACCTCGACAAAAAAAAAGCGTTTTAGATGAATAATTTGTTTGTTTATGAAGATATCGTAACGAAATTTGGTATTCGAAAGTTTTTTATAGTTCCCAATCACTGTACCAAATTTGATCGAAATCGGTTGACTATATCATATAGCTCCCATAGGACCGATCGGCCAAAATAACTTTTTCAAAGAAAAATTCGCTATATTTCATTGTTTAATAAAGATATCGTAACCAGATTTGGCGTTTGGAAATTTTTAGACCATTTAAGCAATGTGCCAAATTTGAACAAAATCGGTTGACTATATCATATAGCTCCCATAGGTCCGATCTTCCAAAAAATCGATTTTTTAACAAAATTTGCTGTGTTTCGTTTGTTTGTTAAGATATTGTGACCAAATTTGATATTCGTGAGTTTTCTATAGTTCCTAAGCACTGTACCAAATTTAATCCAAATCGTTTGACTAGATCATATAGCTCCCATAGGACCAATCGGTCCAAAAACACGTTTTTTATACAAAATTCGATGTGTTTTGTTAGTTTGTAAAGATATTTGAAATAAATTTGGCATTCAGACCTTTTTTAAGGTATTTAAGCACTGTGTCAAATTTTATTGAAATCGGCTGACTATATCATATAGCTCCCATAGGAACGATCGGTCAAAAAAAAAATTTTTGCTTAAAAATTCTTCTGTTTTTGGTTTTTTGTGACGAAATCGGACTTTATTACAAGCTAGTGGTACAGGGTATCCTAAAGTCGTCCGCGCCCGACTTTACGTCCGCCATTTTTTAAATTAAAATATTTATCAAAGTTTTCTGGTACTTACTTTGCAGGCAAAATCATATGCGATCTGTACCGAGTTCGAGGCTAAATTAGCTACCCGAGTTTTCTCTCGTAAATCGTCGATTTCCTTTTGTATTTTATTTATTTCAACACTTTCCTTCATGCTCTCATTTTCCACTGTCGCCGCATAGGAATCACGTATATAACGCCATTCAATGGGTGTTGTTATCACTTGGGTTATGCGCACATCCTCAGCGCATTGCTTTCTACGAATTTCTCTGAGTTTCCAGAGCTTTTCAACTCCCTCAATCATCGCCTTGCCTCCAACATTGGCCAATGCATTCTTCGACTTCTTCAAATTCTCATTTAAAATATTTTCAATATCTAGCAGTTTTTTCGACTCGCATAAGTTTTCTATTGTCTTCGCAAATTCTCCACCCTTAAGGAACTCATCAAAGAAGAATTTATAGTATCGTAACAGTTCCGATATATCGACGCGCAACTTGGCCCATTCCAATGAATCCTCGGAATACTCTCTTTGCAGCACATCAATATTTAATATGTCGTCTTTAAAAATGCGTTTATAAAACTTTTGCAGTGACCAGCTAAATAGATCATCAGGTACATCCTTCTCTGGCAGTTTACAAAAGCCATCGGCATAGTGATGCATTATGCGCAGAAGGCTCATCATGCGGAGGAACAAATAGTAGATCGAGGAGCGTACTAGAGACTCCTCCAGTTCGGAATAATCTCCAAGTTTACCTGTTAGGAGGTTCAGCCGTCTTCCTCTGGCTGTCATTGTTCCCGTGCTGACGGTGGATAATCTTTTGGTTCTTCGGCTTAAACGACTGAACTCTGAAGCGCCGGAAATAACGGAATCGCGCCAACGAACCGCCAGTCCCGATGTCGTGGATGACGTTTCGGACGATTCCGTTTCCGACAGTTCAAGTTCTTCGAAAAGCTTTTTCAAAAAATCATCACGTGCCAATTCTGGCCAATCCTCAGTTTTAATAGCATTCCCCATGAGTTCGAAAATGTTCTCACGTGTGCATTTCTGCTTCTCCTTCTGCTGCTGCTCCAACTCCTCCTCCAAGTAAGAGCTGTCTGTTGACATGGTTGTCCAAAGTTCTGCAAAAAGCGCAGTAAAACAAAACAAAAACAAAAAAGAGAAGAAGAAGAAAAGAAAAAAGTTAACAAAAATAAAATTATGTGTATTTTAATCCAAAACATAATATTAATAACATTAGAAAGAAAGTAAACTAGTTCATTTTAAAAATAAAGAAACTAAGGAACAAAAGATTGGGTGTATGTTGTACAGCAAATTTCTCGTTGCGTTGATGCAGAATTGCAAAAATGCCACACCCTCGTGAATGAAATTTAGCTGAAACAGGCCGTTAGTGGGGCACTTTTGCCATTGTGCATTTTTGCCCTATGAACATATTAATACACATAAGAATGAGGCTGGAAAAAATCATAGAAACAATTTTTTAAAGTACTATCCGTATTAAGGATAAACTTTCTTTTTTATTTCTTATCAAAAAAATCAAGCGTAGCTTCTATCTTTTGACTTTAGTTTCTGCGTACGCCCCGTTGCTTATCATTCAGTAGGCAAACTGCTTGGACTGCTTGTTGATCTATCCTCACCTTGGGAACAGCACAAAAATTACGTTCCCGTTCAAGGAAAAAGTGGTCTTGAAAATGCCACGCCGTAGCCATTAATATTCGGTAGGGAAGTGATTTTTTACAAAAATAATGGATTTTTTTTAATTAAAATATTTAAAAAATTGGGTCATTAGCTTGGTTACGGACCTTAGTTAGAGTTAAGGCTGGTTTTGCAGACATTGCTTTTAATTTTCGATATTTATCGATAAATTCGTTTAAACGGCGTGATGTTGCTTTTTACGTCAGCAGTTTAAAAGTGTCAAATTCCTTTCAATATAGGGTGGCCAACTGTTTGTTTGTTAACTATATTTTATTCGTATACTTTCCAACAAAATTGGTCGAATGTATATAATTGGTGAGAGCTTAAAACTACTCATTTATGTACAACAATAATATCGCTCAAGATCCACCCGTATGTGAATATCATAATCTTCGATGACTTTTTGTATGATGAAAACTCATTCTGACTGTTTTTCCATCCATTGAACGAATAAGTGATTCTGATAATGGTCGGTGGGCCACAATTCTTGTGTCCTTTGCATTCTGGTAAGAAGGTAAATGCAGATCTGCAAGCAAAATTCCACGCAAAGTGCTCCTGGTAAGTAGTAATTTTGGCGAAAGATGGCACTGCGTTGTCCTGGCGCCTCGTCGGCACTGGCCTCAAATATGTTTTTTTTTTCAACGGACGACCATCTTCATAGTATGTCTGCAGCAGTTTAACGCCTTGTATTGGTTGTTAAACGATCGATGACTAAAAATAAGTAATTTTCATATTTTGAAGATCATCCTCAGACCCATCCAGGTTTGATACGAATTGTGAGTGTTTAAAAATCCAACAAAAGGCCATGGCCTATCCAATATTTATCTGTTAATGTTCCATCAAGAGGTTGCTGTGCTCTTTTAATAAACATATAAACTTAGATCCCTTAGGCCTGAAGTCCCTTTAGGGTGCGTCCCCAGGTGGTGGATAGGGAAAAGCTTCCCAGATATGGGTGGTAGGAGGACATAATCTGAAGACAAAACAATCTAACCTCCAACATAGGCTGGCCAAGCCATATTACTTAGACTCAGATTACGTTTGGTTTAGGTGCTTTTTGGACAGGATTATTTTTTTTTTTTCCTAAAAGGGTACCTCACAGAGAGGTGGGGCACTGCGACCAAAAGGTCTTTCGTACTATTCCCTAATGTTAAAACAAAAGACTTGCCGCTGGCCTCATGAATAGCAGTAGGTCTTTTGTTGGTATTGACCTGAGATGGAAGGGATGGATCCGTTCCTTTCCCATGTGACAGGCTCTGTCCCATACCAGCGCTGGGCAGTCACAGAGAATATGTCTGGTGGTTTCATCGTCCAGAGCATGCACTCTGATAGGCCAATTTTCTGTAGATGATATCCAACACTGTGGTGGCCAGATAGCTACCAGGAGCTTTAGGTCCGCTTTGCCAAGACCTTTTGTCTTCATCGCATCCAGATGTTTGACAAGTACTTTTGCTTGACGAAGCCCCGGAAGAGAACCAGTATCTCTATGTTCTCCTGCGGCCCATTTGTTTATCATGGTTTTGATTGTGGACCAACCAATACCACAAAACGGCGCAGGAGATGTAGTAGTGGGGGAAGGCGCTATCGTCAGCGATCGTGTTATTATCCACTTCGAGTGTCCAGGCACCCAACATAGCAAGATTTTGTTCCGGGCGTACAGGGTTTGGAGATAGTTATGGCATTCAACATCTCTGGAGGAGATGCCAGGGTGGCAATGCCTAATAGCAGCTTGGCTATCTGAAAAAATCATATGTTTGCGCCCTAGTTCCCTTGAGAAGGATACTTAGGACGCAGATCTCTATGGCATGAATATCCGCTTGAAAGACGCTGGGCCAGATGCCCATTGCGGTAGAGATTCTAGTGTTGGCTCCAATGATTCCAACACCTACACCCTGCTCAGTTTTGGACCCATCCGTGAACCATTGTTGCCATCGGGGGTTTCCACAGGGGCTGCCATCAGCCCAAGTCTCCCGACTTGGGAGAAGAGATCTAAATTCTTATTGTGGAAAAGTTCCGTGATCATAAGATCTGATCTAGAGCAGATCGATACATCAGGAAGGGAATATAAAGTGCGGCATGGCCAGTGTCACTTGCTAAGAGTCCAGATGTTATCTGGATGACAGCAGTAGACTCTGCATGGCTGACTTTTTGGACAGGGTAAGCTCAAAGAGGTAGCGGAGGAATCCAAATGGCCAACAGCAGCTCTTAGGCTTCAAAAGTAGGTCACTGTCCTAGACTGAATATCAGCCTTTGAGGTCATCACTCATCGGAGTCATGGATTCAAACTACTTCAATGGGTACCCATCTTCTTCTTTTTATGTCCTAGTACTCCTAGTGGATCATAGGGTCATCGTTGGAACTTAAGGCCATCGTGACTGTTTCCGTGATATTGCTATTTCTAAAACATGGGGTTTGCATCTCCAAATCCATCGTACATGCAGGTGCATTATCCGCAGGGTCACGGGTACCAACCATATTCATTATCCAATATTCCTCGAGCTTACCCTCATGTTTATAAAGAAATATGTGACGGAGCAGAGTTCTGACAGTAAGTTGCAAGCTCAAATTCAGTCCTGACAACGCACAGAGCAGTGACAGGTCTCTTTTAAAGTGGCCGCTCATAACCTTAAGAACAGACGCCTTTGCAGCCACTCATTCTAAGTGCAGACATTATGTTGTGGGTCGCTCTTCGCTTCACTACGCCTACTAAGCCCCCTCACCACGTCAAGGTGACGATCCCTGAGTACCCATCAATAGATGCAAAGTCCCCCCTGCTTCGGCAGCAAGCATATCGATTTAAGAGGTGCAAAATTAAAGTCACGAAACATTTATGATTGGAACCGAAACGATTCAAAGAAGGAAGAGCACAGAAATAATCAGGATAAAGAAAAAGTTGCCGCCCTATGCCCCAAAAGGGGAAATTGCATCGACAAAGAAACTTAGATAAAGCGTTCAGGGAACTATTTTTGGAATTTGTGGCAATAATTATAACATCGTGCTGAAGCTTCAGAAAATGGGAGTATTCAAGACAACTCCTTTCAAAATACCTCTCTGTACAGACACTTCACTCATCAATTTTATTAATTAGCTAAAGCCAGCATATTAGGTATGTGTCGTTAACATTTATACAATAAAGCCTCTAAGCTCCTTTTCCGGCGTATCCCTTCTCTAAAAGCCCCCCTCCATCCAAAATATACTAATCCATGTTGCAAATAATCAAATTTCTTATAAGAAAGTGGATGCATTGTATGCTCCTGTCATACACCGCTCCAACTAATTTACATTTTTGTCTTTTTAGAAAATTTCGTATATAATTATGCTGTCTATGGCAACGAATTTACTACCGTTTAGCGTTTTGAGCGCCCCAGGGCGCCAAGACAGCACCGAAGAGGGCTCCTCACTCTACCCCGCCCATA
>JBAMAX010002214.1:0-72325 GCA_037043745.1 Chymomyza amoena | reverse complement strand
ATTCGAAGATGTATAAGGGGTCAGTTAAAAATTGAACTATCTCTCTAGAGATGTACAAAAATGTATATAATTTATCAATACGGAGCATAAAATGCCAAAGTAGTTGTTGATAATAAATTATGCTTAGTAAACTTTAGGATGATACAAAAAAACATATTTTTGAAAAGTTCTCGACTTAAGCTTTATCCCATTCTTCTTCTGCTATCCTTGACTCCCATTAGAGCATAGAGCCTCGAAGCTTTACCGCATAGAGGGTTTGTGTTCTTTGAAAATATAAAACATTCCAAACAAAATTCTATTAAAATCATCTGAGTAATCTTCTATGCAACTAAACAACTACCATATATCTTTGCCAATCAAATAAATTGACCAACTTAATTTACAGAGATTGTAGACCAGTTTTAAATTATGTTCTCAAGTATTCTATGAAGAACAAGTGGTATGGCATTAAAATTTTTAATTATGCAGAAACTCAAATATTTGGCTTATGCCAACAAATCATTCGCCACTTTTATGTAACCTTAATTAAATTTTGGCTCTTATAAACAAGTACTCAAACACTTTTTGATCATAAATGTTGCCAAACTCAAAACTTATTCAATATGACAAAAAGTAGCCAAGTTGTCTTGTGTAAACGAGCGTCAACTGCTGTAAGCCATAATCTTCTTGAAATTTTCCATATACGCCCAGCTGCTTCTACCTGAGTTTTTCCATATTGATTTGCATTTCATGCTTGGTTGGTTTCTTTGAAGGCAGCTCTCTGCGTCAGGTGCACCACATTGGATTACATACTTGGGTAGAGGCATCTAGAGCATGTTGTTATGGAGCAATAACGCCTGCTAAAGTTTGTTTGCCCAACATCTGTCAACGTCACATTAAAAATAAAGTCTGCATAAAGTATTATACTATATATAGTATAGTTTTTATGTGCAGTTATTAAGTGTTTTTTTTCTTTCTGGGTTTCTGTGAATTTAGTTTGGCGTCATTTTATAAAATGTATATGCATGTGTTAATCAGGCTCTTATCTGTTACTCACATGCCGATGACAATGTTTAAGATATCGTCATAGCAGCTGCTATTAAATGTTATTATAAAGACTTAATATTTACTGCAAGTCAAATTAGCTATTACATAGTTGCTTAGGCGTTGTCTTGGGAATTTATTGTTATGTATTCTTAATTAAATACACATAAGAAACAAAGTTGTTCCCTTTTTGGAGGTAACACATGACCTTCAACTTGCTAATAAGCCAAGAGCCATAAGCCGAGACCGACCAAGTGGATAGACAAGTTGATTCATTGGTAGCTTACACTATTGTTGTTTTTGCTGTTATGATTTCAGATTGTTCAGGTGCTGCTTCGGGGCTCATAAGCGAAACCGCAAAACATTTTGTTATTGTTACCACTCACACATTTCTTTAAGAGCTTGGAGAGCTTGTCAAGGCACAGGTCTCTGGCATTATATCTATCTAACCTTTTGACGCTGAGTCATATCTGATGTATAATTATGCATGTTTTTGGGGGCTTTGCTAGCCTTGCCCATGGCTAAAACATCGGTTATGGTTTTGATTTGGCGCTTAATTTTGGCCAATGAACTCTGGCGCTTTACAATATGCTTAATTAGCCATGTGAAATGTCTGTATGCCGTTTGTTTGGAACACCGCCTGAACAATAACCCTTTATAGGCGTATATATAGCTGGCCTACTTGCTGAACTTTTCTCGGTTTGTTGACGTCAACTTAATAATGTTGCTCCGTTACGAGATTTATATTTATACCCTGTAGCCGGGAAGACAAGGGTCTTATAGGTTTATGCAATGTATGCAACTGATAGAAAAAGGCGTGGGAGAACAAAAGTTTTATGTACAGTCGAACTTCCCTATAAGGGAAATTCCTTAGAAGCTTTTTAAATTTTCATTTCATTTTTTTAAATATGTAAATTCGTTTGCAGTACATATTAGAGGTCGATAGTGCCACCACTCAATTAGACTTCGATACTTGAAACTATCGATAATTCTATTGAACAAAGTGAAATATGCCAAACAAAAAAGGGTAAATCCTTTAAATGAGCACCATTAAGCAAGTGTAGAAAATTCTAATGCTTATAAAAAAATTTTAAAAGAAGCGTTTTATTAATTACATTGTATAAAGAGATCCTTTTAAGTTCACATATTTAAATACCAAAAACTGTCAACAAATCATCAACTAATTATTTTTCTAGTAGCTGGATTTTGTGACACAAGACCAACATATCGACATTTCTAGGTTTCAGTCGGGTCCTATAAGACCACTTTTAGTGAACATCCATCCTCTCACTTTCAAAAGAAGTGATAGGATTGCTTAAACACTTTTTGACAAAGTTTTGTAGTCCAAGACAATCGAATCCCTAAAGTAACATTTTTTATTGATATACTAAACGTCCAAAAGCTCAATGGATTTGCATTTTGGCTTAAATATTGACTGGCCAAATAATGTGCAATGTCAAATATGGCTGCTACCTAATTTTTAAAGATATTTTTTCTGTTTTTTTGCAACACGAATTTTATGAAATTCGAAATTTCAAAAGACAAAGTCGTCTTCTATTCGGAAATGCTGGACGTCTGAGGCTATCATTAAAGCTAATGCGCCTTCAATTTTTGGTTTTATATGCAAAGAATTTTTATAAAAATGGGACTTTAATATCCGATTGAATGACTCTAAAAGCTTCGGTGAGTCAAAGACTTCGGGATGTTACTAATGGTTTTGTATTCTTTTTGATATGTTGCCAATTTTTAACGATTGATTTGTCAAAAAAGTTTTTTACATAAAAGTAAACATTCGATATATCGAACACAGCCATCGATAGTATACGTAAAATGAAACTATCGATAATATTGATAGTATCCAAAGTCTATTCTACATTTCCATTATCTTCATTAACCAAATCTTTTTTCAATAGATTTAAGTATCCAAAGACAAGGTTGCAAGGTTGCACATTAACTGGAATAAATTTTTGAATTGAAAAGTTTTTTATAGAAAAGTTCGTTATAGAGAAAACGTCCTTGGAACTCTAGTTATGCTAGGGTGGTGTCCCTGATCCCTTTGATCATTATATGGGCACTATCAGTATCTGAACTCACGTTCATAAGATATGAACCTGAAGCATACAACTGAATATTTTGATCAGAATTTTGAAAGAGCTACGGCCCTCTAGTTCTTGTATGACTTATAGGCACTTATATAAATATGCGTCTTGTGTCTGTGTCAGATGCGGATCCGAGCCCGACAACCCCAACTGGGTTGATAGTTTTTTGCGGGCGCTGATATACATGTATACACTTCGAAGTGAAAAACGCCCCCAAGATCAAGTCCTGGATCCGCATCAGGTTTCTATAAATGTGCTTTGTGTCCCAAATGAACCAAATCGGAGAAAAACAACAAAGTTAGAGTCACTAAATTCGCTTTATAGCTTCTTGCTAACATCTTATCACAAATAAATTAAAAAGTCTTTTCGACTAAGCTACGATATCTAAATCGGTAAAAATATAGATCCGGATGTTTTATTTTGCCGCAAAAAGTATTTTCCCATGAGCAACTGCTTGTACTTGCTGACAAGCAGTGTCCGCTTGAAAAATGCAATATGTATTGATTAATACATTTTTCTCGAAAAAAGGGTTTAGGGTATTCCACAGTTGAGCACCGCCTTGTCTATATTACTATATATTTTTCTTGTTGGTTTTCTTTAGCGTTCTCTGCCGTTGTTTTTGTTGTTGTTGATAAATCTGTGAGTCCAATTTCAATTCCTGTTCGTGACTCATGGAATCGAGCGCCTCACTTCTCGATTGTTAAATACTTTGGTTGACTTTGTCGGCTAACAGCAGCATGTTATTTTTGTCTTGAGCATATAACACAGAATAATTGGTTTGTAGGTCTTTAGTATATTATATACTGCATATATACATGCTTCCAAATCTATATATATGTACAAACTTTGTTGTTATATAAATGCAAGCAGTGACAACACTTGTATATATATATATTTACCAACACCAACATAAACAAGCTCATTCAGTCTTTATGAGTGTCAATAACACTTTCAATCAATCAATTTGTGTGTATGTGTGTGTGTACGAGGGAGCAACCTTTGCAGCCGCCTTGACTTGCGACTTGTCAGTTGTGGATCTATTTATATTTATATGTTTTCAACTTCCCCAATTGGATTTGACAGCGTGGAATAAGTACTTTTTATAGGGAAAACCGGCCAGCGTAACCTAACCTAACCTATAGGGAAAACTCTACCGATTGTTTTTCGAGTTTTATTAGGAAATATTTGAGGCAAATGTTGATTTTGCAGAAATATAAAGCCGGTCGAGTTGGTAAAGAAATGCTTTTTTTAACACTAAAAAACCAAACCCAAAGTTTATGAAGCAGTCGAGTTTGATTTTTAACTCGTTTAAGCGGAATCGCAAGATAGGGGCATTAACTTTAATATTTGTATTTTTTAAAGTTGGATAGGTTTGTTATTTCTCATATTGGTTTTCCCAACACATTTCATGACGCAATCGCATTACTTTAATAAATTTTTGAAATAGTTATAATAAATTTAGGAAGCATTCGTAAAGTCGCTGCTATCGATAAAAGGTTAAAGTCGGTTGGCAAAGTGTGATTAAAATCGTTACATTGTAAAGCTTGTCTTTCCAACGGATGCATAGTGGTACTCACTTCTACCCAGGAATCCCACAACAACTGCACTGAAACACTTCGCTTGAGCTTCATCCATGTTGATCGACAACATGACCGAAACAGGGCCATCATCCATGCTTCAACGCTATTACTCTGGTGGGTGAGATCCCAGCGTAGTATGAAAAGTCCACAGTAATTATACGCTTGATCTCCATGCTGACATCGTGGTGGTGTCAACCAAACCAATATTCTTGGCAACATCGAAAGTATAGTTTTTAACCTCAATCTGATCAACTGATCGTTGTTTCTTTATTTGAATAAAGAGTAAACTTCGACTTTATCTCTTTTTAACCACTAGACTCATCCTGGTAGATTCTTTTTTAATAGCTGCTAAGGCAGTCGCTTGATACTGCCTACGATGTCCACATCATCGTCATTCACAACTTACTGAAACCCATAAAACGAAGAATAAAACCCTTGAAGCAATGGACATAGGATCGATCTATTATCTTTTTTCTTGGTTATTAGCAAACGCACAACACGCTTTCGGTTCCCCGTCATGGTCTTAATTGAAGGAATTTGCTGACGTAAACAGCCATGCTAAAATCCTTAACGATATGACCCACTAGTCTTGCTTCCTACTCCGATATTGTAAATGTGCCGTAAAAGAATTGAAAATGATAAAAAAATTTGTCTCTTGTTTGGTGTTCCCTCGTGTCCAACTGGGTATAAACACGTTCTTATATACGCATTTGTGTGTTTTTCTGTGTAATATACTATATGGCAGTCCATGACTCTTGGCCCCAATGATCGTGTGTCTGCATGCATCTTGTGTGCAGTGTGGTTAACATTTTGTTTTATTGAATCAAATGGGCTTGTATGAGAGCAACGAGTCTATATGGGATGTGCCTTGGCTGTTGCCAGCAAACTTTCACTACTTGCTTTTCCGTCATACTTTTAATTGCAGCCACTGTTGGGGCCATGTTTTTTCCTTAATCCCCATCCTCTGTTGCCGCTCCCTGTCTGTGCTGTCATATTGCCTAATTACCTGCAAAAGTCGTTGCCATGCCGGCTTATAATTGGCCCATGCCTGGCAATTTCCCGCCTTGATGCAGTTAAGCATTTGTGCAAAAGATTCATCAAAACATTTCACGCATTGCAGCTCATCATTATCGTTATCATTATCAGCAACATCATAATCATGATAAACTAAAACTGTAGGCCCGCTAATTGTGGTATTGTTTGAGCTTTAAATTAAATTTAAGTATGCTTAAAAAATAGTTTTGCTTCTTAACAGCTTTGATTTTTAATATATGTTTTTAATAATTTAATATATATATTTTTTATTACTTTCTTTCTTTCTTATGTTGTGCAATTCTATGTATGCTTTGTTTGCGCTGCATTATTAACTTATTTGCCGCTGATGTCTGAAAACTTTAAAAATACTGCTCCAAAAAAATAAACAAATTACCATATGCTATATAGCAATATGCATTGGCAACAACAACAACAACATCATTGCCTGAGAATGCAAGAAACTAACACAAACAACTACAACAACAACAGCTACTTCCTCAACTGTCACTGTCAGCTATATCCAAATACTAACTACTAGTACTGCTTATATATACTACAACTACTACTACACCTACTACTATATACTACACTCTTGTTGTTGTTGCTGCCGCTAAACATTGCTATATACTACTCGTATCAACCACCCCACTTGAATACACACACCACCTATTGAAATTAGTGACAAGGATATTGATACGAAGCCAACTGGAATACCTAGAGCCCAAGCTGCGGCGGCGCTGCTCAAGCCATTGAGTAGCCCCACAGTGGAATGTTGGAATACCCACAGCGATTTGCGCGCATTATCCCCGATTCCTCAGCTGGTACAGCTAATACCAATAATATACAACAGCAGCATACACAATATCCGCCGCAACTGCCATTGCATCGTAATCTGGCACCTGGCTCACCGGCGCATCATCAACGGCACACATCGTTGTCGCAGCAGGCGCTGCAGCATCATCGCACACTGTCGACGGCGTCCAGCTGCAGTGCACAGCACAAAAGTGTGACATTTGGACAGTCATCGAGCAGCGGCTGTCCGGCGCCGATAGACTATAGCAACGGCAGCAGCAGTGGTAACTCCAGTTGCAGCGCTGCTGGCAACGCTGGACCACAATCAATGGCGGGGAACATGAAGCACGGTGAGTAGTAAGGTCAATTAGTTTATTTCGTAAAACAATAGCTAATCATATACCTATGGCCTTATGTACTTGCAGGCAAATCTCAAGAAGACGTTTGCTACGTGGTAGCCAAATATGATTATGCCGCACAGGGCGCTCAGGAGCTGGATTTGCGCAAAAATGAGCGTTACTTGCTGCTGGATGACTCTAAGCATTGGTGGCGCGTTCAAAATAGTCGCAATCAGTCCGGCTATGTGCCCAGCAATTATGTTAAAAAGGAGAAGCCCTCGCTCTTCGACAGGTGCGTTCCCATCACCATCAAAAACGCTCGCTCGTAACACCCAAAAACAAAAAAAACATTCCAAAGAAAACAAAATCTCGAAAACAAATTTTAACTAAATTTAAGTATTCTTTTTGTTCTGATTTCAGCAGATATAAGCATACCCTTCGTTTTTATCGCCACTATTTTGCTTTAATTATTGTAATTAACTTTAATTTTAGAACTGCTTTCGGCTTTTGTAACAAATTCGTTTTGCTTTCTTTGTCTTTGTTTTACCAGTATGTCTTTTGTCGAGTCAAACCTTTTAGACCAAGCTTTGAAGTAACTTCTACAAGCGAAAAACAAAACCCAAAAACTATGTTTGTATACCCCACAAATACTTAGCCCTTGTAAAAAAAACAAACAATTTTAACCTCTTTCGGTGTCCATTTTTAAAAACTAAACCCAGCTGTGTGCCTTAACTCTTTTTGTGGCACACCTTTATTTCATTTCCAAAATTATTCTACAACTCATTTAACATTGATTAATTTTTCTTTTTTGCTTTGCTCTAAAAATTTCTTTTGTAGCATTAAGAAGAAAGTGAAAAAGGGTTCCGGTTCAAAGACGCTGCCCAACTGTTCACCGTCGCGACAAATAGAGAGTCCAACCATGTCACGCCGCTTGCCACCCGATCCGGCCGAGGCCATTGGCACGGCCATTGTCAAATATAACTATCAGGCGCAGCAGCCCGATGAGCTCTCACTGACCAAAGGCACACGTATACTCATATTGGAAAAGTCTAATGATGGTTGGTGGCGGGGCCAAAGCGGCAATTCGGTTGGCTGGTTTCCCAGCAATTATACAACTGAAGATTGTGATAACGATGGCGAAATACATACGTACGCCATGGCCGAAAATGTTCTGGACATTGTGGTGAGTCTCTGGAATACATTTTCAATGTTATTAAACAATTTCTAATGATTGGTTTTTTTTTTTGATACTTTAAGCAGGTAGCGCTATACAGTTTTACGTCGAACAACGATCAAGAACTGTCATTTGAGAAAGGTGATCGCTTGGAGATTGTTGATCGTCCTGCCTCTGATCCAGACTGGTACAAAGCACGCAACAACCAGGGTCAAGTCGGTTTAGTTCCACGCAATTATCTTCAAGAGTTGAATGACTACTTGGCTACACCCTACCGTAATACCAGCGGTGCTGGAAATGGCAATGGCGGCAGCAATGGTGGCGCTGGCGGCGGTGATTCCATGGAGCGTCGTAACGATGGCAACAACAAGCCCTCACAACCCACTCAACCCATGGAGCGTCCAAATTTGGCCGGCAAGACTTGGTACTATGGCGCCATAACGCGCAGCCAATGCGATACAGTTCTCAATCAACATGGGCACGATGGCGATTTCCTCATCAGAGACAGTGAGACTAATGTGAGTTAAAGTGGAGTTATGCTGTAAAGATCTGCAAGTGTGGAGCCAAAAAAAGAAACTAGTTTAGATTTGTGCACGCTTTGTAAAATTAACCAACAATCCAGGTTTAAAACTTGGCGAAGACCAATTAAATTAAGTGTAAATTAGCATAAATGAACAAGTTCTTCAACAAATGTTATTTGTTTCTCACAGAACTTTTAACACAATGATTCAGTTTGTTGAACAGCTTCTAAGAAACTCCTGATTAATGTTACTCATTTTTATTATACGTTTGCAATAGTCCTACGATTTTAAATTAAAGTTCAGTTTCAACTCCAAACTTGCAGAGCTTCACAGAATACCTATATGACAAAAACTAACTTTTTCTTATGTTTTTTTCAGATGGGCGACTATTCGGTTTCGCTAAAGGCACCCGGCCGCAACAAACACTTCCGTGTGCATGTGGAGCAAAACATGTACTGCATTGGCCAACGTAAATTCCATTCTCTAGACCAGCTCGTCGATCATTACCAAAGAGCGCCCATCTATACGAACAAGCAGGGTGAGAAGCTGTATCTAGTGCGATCGCTGCCCAAGGCCAATGGCACGTAAACTGCTCAAAAGACTATAGTGGCAATACGTGCATGCCCATAACTGGGCAACATAATATTGATATATACATATACATCATATACCACATACTTCAAAGATATACCAAGGCAAACTTATATGCAAAAGCAAAACTCAATGCAAATGCAAAAGAAATTAAAAAAAAAAACGAAAAACAACACATGTAGTTCAATATAATTTAGTTGAAAGGCTTTCTTTACACTTTTTTTTCGCATAGCCAAGAACAAGAGCAAACCCCATGATTAAGTAACTGTATATAAATCGGAAGTCCTTAACGATTTTTATGCGTTTCATTGTGTAAGATGGTAATTGTCTTGTGTCACGATGCGTCAAGTAAGGCAGTCGGTCGAATAAGGCAGTCAGTCAGCAAACAGCAGCAGCAGCAGTAACAGACTTTTTGTACTTTTATAAAATTAAATAAATTAATTATTAAATTTAAAAGGCTTAATTAGGCATTGGCTATATGTTTAAATGTATTACAGAAACATTATTCCGCCTATTTTTGTAAACTAAAAATAATGCAAACTCAAGTTTGAATACAGCGCAATTTATATAATGAATTCTAGATGTCAACATGCATTACATTTTACATAGTTATGCACATATAAATATGAAATTTAAAACATTGTAGCAAAGTATGTACACACAGAGTAAAAATGCTTTTAAACAACAAAAATATACAAAAAAAAAAACTCACGAAAGTAATATCTATAAAGCTTAAGGAATAAACTATCGTCAATGTTGGGCTAAGGCTTAAAAGCAGCAGCTTAATGCTATAGTTTACTCTCATATGAATACGATATGAAATGATATAATAAATGTACGTGTATTTTGAAATTACTTTATAGAAATACATCACAAATACTGTCCTTAAAATACAATACACAGTTGTGAAGAAAAAAAAAACACTTTTTAAGTGGCATACCAAAAAGTAATATTGAATTTATTCAAAGAAATGCAGAGCAAATAACATTTTTAAATGCTCCATGCAAGAAATTTACATAAAAAGAAAGTAACTTGAGTACATACCAATACTTATTTACTAAGCGTTCGAAAGTAAAAGGTCTTCAAATTCAGAGTTTAAGAGTCCAAGATTTGTGCTACTCATTATCATCATCATCATCGCTCACATAGTCATTTTTGTTAAAAACAATTTAAATACCAACTTTAATATAAAACATACAAATATAAATACAAAAACATTTAAATTAAATAGCTAAGCAACAGCTGTTCTAGGCGCATAATTATAAAACATAATTATCATTATACACACACACACACACAGACAGAGAAGAAAGTAAAAAAGTGAAAAGCCCCCTATTACATAATAGTTAACTTATATAAACACTTAAGCCATACTGTACAGTTGCAACAATGCTAAACTAAGCACTTCTTATACATAATATACATATTACTTATTCTTATGTAATACGCCGCGATTCCAGCTTTAATTTTTGATTTATTTTCTTAAGTTTAGTTTTTGTTTTGCCGAATTTTTTGAAGGCCCTCTCTTATGTTTTATAGTTTACGTTGTATTTGTTTTCGTTTTAGTTTAGCTTTAAAGTAAAAAGTGAGCGAATCATGAGGGTGTGGCAATGTATTTTGTTGCTGCCCTGAAACAATTATTGAAAAAGGGGCGTTAAGTGGGCAAAAGAAAAACGAAAAAAATAAAAGATGTAGAAATATAGAGTTTACATATATATATTATATATAAAAGAAAAACAAATGACTTTCGATTTATTTCATATGCGAATTTTTAAATATATACATAATTACATAATATAAAACGTAAATAATTTATGGTAATTTAAACAATTGCTAAAATAAAAAACCAACTAGTACTAAAGAAAAAGAACAAACTAGAAATTATACCGAAACGGAAATGAATAAAAATACATCAAATAAATTATGATTGATGAAAATGTGTGTTATTATTTGCAGATATTCGATTTGGGTTTGATGGAAGTATGTTTAGGGCGGGGATTAAGCTCTAGACTAGAATGAATGCCTGTGGAACGAGAATTATTGTAGAAAAATTCCAAAAACTATTCTGAAACCACTGAAAATTATTGCATGAAAGAATGATAGCTCTCTTATGATTGTTTAAGCTCTCTAGGGATTGGGACATCAGCCGTATATAAATTGCTTTCATAAGGCACCACAAGTTCTCAGTAGTCTTTTCGTGGATAGGGCTAAATTATCTTATTTTCTAAATGGAATAAAAGTGGTTGTCAGATCAGCAAGGACATCTGCGTATGAAAGAATTATAGTTCTCTAATATTTCTTTCGCTTCTCTAGGGATTGAGATATTAGCCGTATACAGATTACCTAAAAACGAGCAAGGACGCCTCCCACAAACACCGCTGAAAAACGGAGCTGGGAGCAGGATTCAGACTCTGAAACACTGGTCTACATCAACGAAAACGGCGTTGCAGTATTCCTTATCATCAAACTCCTGTAATATTTGATATAGGATTGAATAATTCTGCTAGACTTTGTTACGGTCTTCCATGTTCAGCCTTTTCCTCCATCATTCCAAGCTTTAGATATTATAGAAAGGAGACTGATTGGATGGTACGATTCAGGATCTAATTTATTGGGTTTGCAGGCCATATTAGCTTAGGAAACTTTTTTTACGGCAGGAGTTTTTTTTTTTTTGGCAGATATCGCAGGATTGTGTGAAGTAACGTCCTAACCTGAGGCCTTGGAAGACAAGAAATAGAATTTTTTTTTTGGTTTTTATTTATTTATTAGAAATGAGCTTCCTAGAGCTAGTGCTATAATCGAATAGTTACAATAATTTAATCGCTTCAGACTAATGTAAGGAAAGCTTTTTTTCTTACCAGTATTTCTTGTAAGATTTACCTATTTCAAATATTATTAAGCTAAAAAGATTTCAAAAAATAAAAAAAGGTTAATTTTCAATCAATAAACTTTTCTATTTAAATAATAAATAAAACTGCATTATTTATTTTTTTGCTTTAAAAAAGTAATAGCCGGAAAGAGCTTTTGGATTAAAAAATATATAAATTGCTGGAAAATATAAAACAGAATTTCAAATTAAAAAAAGGGAATAAATAAACATGGAAACTTTAATTCTTTTCAATTGAATTTATCTAATCTGAACAAAATTAAAAAAAAAATTTTTTCAAGTCGAATTTTGCTAAAATTTTAGGTCTGAACTGCTTTCAGCTACCAGGCGAACAGAAATGCATAAAATGCAGAAAGCAACTTTAAATTAGCAACTTAAAGTACGCTACAAAAATTTTACATTTTAAAATTTTTCTAAAAAAAAGTGTTGCATACTTTTAGTGAAGGCTTTAGATAAATTTTTATTCTGCAGCTGCTTGCTTATGATTTCTGTTCGCCTGGTAGCTGAAATCAGTTCAGACTGAACAGTTTGCAAAATTCAAATGAAATTTTTTTTTTTTTTGTCGAATGCTTAGAAGTTTTAAATTTTTATTTGAGTAACGATTTTAGGTTGTTCAATGGCTTTTCAACTACAAAATGGTTTTGTTTGTAGATTCCTTCATCCAGGACATTTGATATATTTTTAGAGCCCAGATACTGAAACAAAATATCCTTTTTTAAAAAATAAAAAAAACTTTTATTTAAGGTTATTGTTTATATTTTTATTTCAATAATGATATTAATTATACAAATTATAAAATAATATTATAATATACAATTTTAGTTTGTTTATTAGATTTAATTTATATGATCAATTGTTTTGAAACAAGGTGGCAAATATAAATATTTTATTTTTAAAATAAAATAAATTGTTTTGTAATAGGTGTGTATGTGCACATTCAGCCGTATTCGGAGTTTATCGAAGAAGTTTGAAGACCATCTCAGAAATAAATATAGCTATTATTTCGCTGCTCATCCGTATTAGGCCTCTTTGGTGACTTGGATCCGAAACAATAGGTTTAAGTATAATAGAATATTAGAATTGAATATATTCCTAATTTGTGGCTGCCAAAGAAGGGAAATTTCTGTTG
Source organism: Chymomyza amoena (assembly GCA_037043745.1). NCBI lineage: Eukaryota > Metazoa > Arthropoda > Insecta > Diptera > Drosophilidae > Chymomyza > Chymomyza amoena. The sequence continues at coordinate 59,156 of JBAMAX010002214.1, read as the reverse complement.
TACATATATTTATACAGACTTAATCCATTTTAATTCCTAGGATGAACATAGGGCTGTTTCCTTTAAACCATGTCTAGGGCTAACATAGGTGCTTGATTTCACTCCAGCTTTTTCCGGAGCTTCTCAGTTCGAGTTCAACATGCCTATTCCAGGTGTTAAGCGGGCGGTCTTGCCCTGGGGATTGAAGTCTAAATCCTGCTTTGCTAGATCGTTTGCCGGTTTCCCCAGAGTATTTCCCAACCACTTATATTTTCGGCATTAAATCTTCTGCAATATAGATGGTTGCTTAGTTCTGAACCATAACAAACATATACTAAGTATAAGTAAATCTAAATTTAACAAGGCAAGGATTTAACAGAACGCCTTTTGAGCCTAGACAGATTAAAGAGCGCATTAGTAACCTATTGAAATATATATATAGAAAAAGAGTGCATTCCAATTTTACGTTTTTGTTTTTTGATTTATTGAAATTATTGAATGTTAAATTATGTTAAGGCTTCTATAATGTTTTACATATTAAGGCTAAATATGAAAAAAAACATACTTATTTGTTTTTGGACATGTGTAAGTTTTTTTTTTTGTTTTTGAATACATAAGTTATTTATGTACATATATCTTGTACATACACAGTACATACATAGTGTATTATTCTGATTTTTTATTGTACGCTTATATATACGTATATATATCTGTAATAATCAAAGTAAACAACGTTTTATGATAATAGTTTTGTTGATTTCATAATTAACAAACTATTCGATTTGTTTTTGAGCAAATTACACTCAGTCCTCGCTTTATCAAAATGAAAAACAAAAACAAATAATTAAAACAAGCCGCATTTAATTTAGGTACAAAAGCATATATATATATTTTTTTAGTTTATTTATATATATACATATTAATGTGTATGCATGTAAGATATATATCATAGTAGTAGTATGTAGTAATATAATTTATAGTTGCATAATCTTATTAAGGCCACACAATCGATAACTGACAAAGAGTTACGCGCCAAAGCCAAATTAAAACAAAAAACACTTAACAATGATAAAAATAAAGACAAATGAAAAACTTTTTAAATGTTCATTGCAATTTATAGTTAAAAGTATATAGATAAAAACATAAAATAATATAAGAGCTATGTAGAACTTTAGAGCAAAACCTAGTTAATGGCGTACAGAACTTTTTTTTTGTTTTACATATTTAGTAGAATTATTTGCAGCCTGAATTTACAATTTACTTTGAATATCGTATTTTATAAAACCAGCTTATAAAAGCTTCCTGTTTTTTTGTGTGTGTGTGTGTTTTTGTATGCTTCAGCCAATCTTAAGTTAATAATTTATGTATATTATATATATAAATATGTATGTAAATTTAAGTTTAGCTAACACTTATTCGCATTTTTAAAGAGTTCTTTTTCGTAAGTTAGTAAAAATTTCTATAGACGCTAAAGGCAACAGTAAATACAAAGTTTTAGTTTAAATTTATATATATATGTATGTAGGTATGTATGTATATATGTAAAGCGACATAGTTAGTAGTATCATTGTATTGTATGTAAAAGAATATATTGTACATATAAATCTCTTTATATGCTACATATATCGCACACATATACATATATATATATAGTATATCGTAAGTTAATAGCTATTGTTCATAAAAATGGACTAAATTTCGGTACGTTTTGTTCAACAGCTTTCTAGTGTTTGTTCAACGTCTCAGCCAAATTGCCTCCAGCTCCAGCTTATGCTTTGCCAGCTCACTCGGATTTCATAAAAATGGATTATTGGTGTTCATGGCGCCGCTGGCCTGTGGAGCAAAATATACAAAAAAACATTTAGTACAATGCCACTTTGCACATGCTACATGTACTCCAACTTACCGCAAACGGATTATTGTAGGCGCCTCCAGCCATGCCACCGGCCATAACGGGTGTCGGCTGCATGCTGCCAAATCCGCAGCCATTGGGCAAACCCTGCGTCATGGCATATCCATTAGTATTAAAGTTATAAAAGCTGGCCTGCTGTTGCTGCAGCAGCTGCGCCGGCTGCTGTGGACTGCTGCCGTAACCATTTGGTATGAGCGTCACTTGTCCGTAGAGATTCTGTTGTTGTGCAGTGTTGTTGGCTTGGAATGGATTCACAATATGATTGTTGCCATTGATTAGCATGGCCGCAGCGGCGCCCAGTTGCTGCGCCTGCAGCTGCTGTTGTTGCTGACTCTTGAAAGGATTCACATGATTGTTGTTGGTTGCTATGGAGTAAAAAGTTTTGGTAAATTATTTTTGTTTTAAACAAGTTATGTGGCACTTAAGTGCTATTTGACATTGTGATTTGTAGCACGCTAGAGCTTGCAGAAAATTAAAAAAAAACTACGTTTCGAAAGTGCAAATAACGTATACGTAAGGTGTTGGAATCTTTGACGTAGTTAAGCTGATTTCATATATCGTTTTATTCCCTGTTCTTGTGAATGTTTCAGAAAGTGCTTCTAAACAGCACGTATTAAAAAATTCAAGTGCTCTAATAACGTGCTCAGGATTTCAATTTAGAAGTTCAGATTCATTCTAAGAGCACGAACTCGCATACATTTTTGTGAGTTTTTTGATAAAAAGAGTTTATCTTGGAAACTTTTTTATTTTCAAATTTTTGTAAAGGCCAATTTGAACCAACGGCATTTAATAAAAGTTAGCTAATTCCCGTCGTTATATTCCTCTAATTTATATACACAATGGACCCATAAGGTCTCCGCTTGTTCTCGGTTTTGTTCCGGCTGTCTAACTAATCTAACCTGAAAGTTAGTATAAATATTTTTTTCTATTTCAATTTAAAGCAGAAAAGAAGTTCGAGCATTTCAAAATGTCTTTAGACAACTCAGGAGATAAAACTACTTCTTAAAGAAGTTCAAGTATTTCAAGATGTCAAACAACTATGGCGATGGTAATCAAAATAACCTGAAATGTGTCCGACATCTGAAATCCTGTTCAAAATATAAAACCCGAAGATATAGTAAAGAAGCTATTAGGGTAGTTAAGAGAACGTTTGATAAATAGCGGAAGGGTCAAGTTAAAAAAATAAAAAATTTGCTTTCCTCTGAAAAATAAACGACCTTTTCCTATATTACTGTGAAAATAGCCCCGAAAAAAAATATTCACTGCTTTAATATTTACGATGAAGCTATTCCCTTAGAAAACATTCAGAACGACGATATTAACAAGTTCAGGGCCTAAAAAGTTTCCTTTTTACTATCAGAGCACCTGCACAATTCAAAGTCAATCCTAATATATCTGATGGGAGCGCAAATATTTCCCATTTTCGACTTTCTTCTATCTCGACAGTATTTCTGACGAAAAATCGGTTTAAGTGATTTTTCAATTTACTCTGACGTCTCCAATGTGTCTGTTTCTATAATATTGTTTCTAAACTTTAAAGGTAGGGATATAGAAAAAAGTTATCAACATATTTGGATATCTTTCGTACGTAAATCGAAAAAGAGTTGGAACCAGCTGAACTTTTGTGCTTTATCTTAAATCCATACAAAAAAATTCGCTACAAATTAGTTCGTATGTGAAAAAGTTTTTCAGTTTGAAAGACATACGATATATATATTTACTAGAGTTCCAAGGTGGAACATAGACCTTCATCCCAGAAGTTGTGGGTTCGAATCCCACGTTAAGCATGGTCCTGCACTTTCCACTTTTCCTATTTCCCTAATTTTTCCTGTCTATTCTATATCCTTATCCCCATTGTCTTTTGGTATCACAAAAGGTCTGTTATTGGCCTAAGTGAGTTGGAACGCCAAGTCCCAACTGCCGTCTTATCCTACCTACCTACTAAATAATGCACTAACTGAGCAACGGGTATAATCGGAATAAGTTTGATCTTAATATTTTAATAATAATCATAATTGTAAGGCAAAATGTGCACTGCAATTCCTTAGGATATATTAAGCTTCTTGGCCAGTCCAATTATGGAAATAAATTTAATTTTCTGGGACAATCGATATTCTGTAATCGCCTAGTACCTTAGTTTATAACAATTATTGTAACAATCGGTTTAACTCAGGCCCGTCTGGAGGCATGGTGTCCTCGACCTTATATTGAGTTCAGGCTTTGAAAACAGTTAAACTGGTGCAAGTAATATGTCTGTCTATCTGGGATAAAATGTCGAACCCCAGACAGCCCTGGTTCTAGTTAAAAACGCTGGACCTGAAAAGTTAACCCATTTCCTAAATAAAGGAAAAACGAAACGTCGAGTTTTTTTTTTAAAACATCTTTCAAAATGTTGCTTCACGTAACTTCTCTTCACAAGCTTTAGGAAATCTCCAAGTTGTCTGTCTTTCTTTTTTTTCTTACCAAAAGGATCTGAGCCATTGGTTGTCGCTGTGATATCTGCAGTGGCTACCTCGCTGGCTTTCATTTCACGCAGCTGCTCATCCAGATCCTTGAGTGCTGCATATCGATCCTCGCTGGGTGCATTCATTTGCTTTGGATTGTTATTGTGCTGGGCGGAATTTGCCTTATTTATGTGTCCATTCTGTAGGGGTGAACCTGTGAAAATACCAAAAACAATACGATTTAGTTAAAATTTGTTATATGACCAAAATAAAATCAAATTTCTGTCATTCTTAGACTAAATCAAAGACAATAAGCTGCAGCACTAGCTGTTTTTAAGGCTAAGCATATAATGTATACAATATATAGGCGCTACAAAAATATGGTATAACAGGTTGGTCAGGAGCGGATCTAGAAACCTTAGGAGGGTTCGGGGAAGATCCAAGTTTCGGGCAACATATTGAATGTACTTAAAAATGTTAAGAAACTCGTATAGTTTTTTGAGGATCGGAGACGCCTTGAACGTTGTCTCCAAAATCCGCCATTATTAGAGGTAAATAGAATGATTTTTTTGAAGGAGCTGCGAATTTCTCAAGCAGTGGGTCTTGTGAAACATAGCGTTTATTAGATTAAAAGTTTGTAGGGAACTCAGAAATTTCGGTGGGTTGCAAATACCGGCACCGCTTCCTAGTTTCTCAGTGGTTAGAGGTTGATAGAATACATTTTTGAGGGAGCTTTAAATTTCTCTAGCAGTGGAAGGTGTGATCTAAAGCGTATACTATGTTAAAGGACTGTAAAGAAATTTCGATGCGGAGGAGATCCCAGCACTGCTTCCTAGTTCCACCAGGAGGTTTCCATAAAACAAATTTTAGAAAGCTTCTTATTTTACATACAGCCTTGTCAAATATGTGAAACACGTTTGAAATGTATAACGATCAACCTTGAAGAGGGGAATGCATCATGATATCGGATATTTCTTTGAGGTCTTGACCATTGAACCCTTTATAACTGGTAAGCATGTGGAACACATTTGAAATTTGTAGGACTGAGACTGTGGAACTCTCATCTAGATCAACCCTGATGAAACCCTGGCGAAATGACACTCACATTGTGATTTCGGATTTCTTTAAAGTCTTGCCCCCTGAACCATTCCAGCGTACTCCATTATAAGAGATGGAAGCAGAAAAAACATTTGGAGGAGATCCAAATTTAGGTCTTGCTTAACATGAGACTGTAGGACCTCCCTCTAGATCAACCTTGATGAGGGATACATCAAGCAAAAAAAAATTATTGCCAATATCACGAAATCACACGCATATTGTCATTTCGGTTCCTTCTTTGAGGTCTTGACCCCTGAACCCTTCCCTTATAATTTGAAGGAGATCCAAATTTAGGTCTTGCTTAACATGTGGGAACACGTTTGAAATTCAACAGGTCCGTCCCCGGAACCCTCTTCCTGGATCCATCCCTGACGTAAGTTCTATACGTAAAAAGGTAAACAATTAAAACAAACGCAAAAGCAATAACAACTCTAATAATTAAAAAAAAATATGGTTAACAAACAAGCCAATACAAACAATTGATAAGAACTCAAAAAATTCAAAAGAAATCAACAACAAAACGCAAAAACTTACTCCAGCTAAAGAAATAATTTTTATTTGCAATTGAATTATTATTATAACTCCAACTGCTGTTATCATTGATATCGTTGCTATCATTATCACTCTTATTATTATCATATATTGTATGGTTTGTTGGAAGCGCCGCTGGAATCGCTTCGGAACTATTTACAGGTGGTTCACCATTCTCAGTGCAATTTAAAAACGAACTAAAATAGGAATTATTTTCTCTTCTGACCGCAGGTTTTTCTGTAGGCGCTTTAACCGGAGGAGGCGGCGTCGTGCTACGAGTTGAACGACTTTGCTCTTGCAACAGATAGGGCAAAAATGGATTTGAGGGCGAAAGTTTGTTTATAGGCAAAGTTGGTAGCTTGGACAAAGCATCATCTTCGGCGGCAAATTGATTTGTATTCAAGTTAAGTGCACTACTAGCTGAAACTTCATTATAGATCATGGTCTCTGGCTGTTGTTGTTGTTCGATTGGCGGCTGTTGCGGTGCCGCCGCCGGTTCGGGCCAGTTGCTGCTGTTGGCATTATGCGTGGGCCAAACTTTCCAAGTTTCAGGCGGAGCATAGTCTTGCAAGCCATTGTATTGAACGGCATCGTTATAGCTGTTATTATTATATGGCTGATCTCGGCCAAGCAGCGCCAAAGCGGTGGCCAACGTCAAAGCTGGATACTGCAATGACTTTGGTTGTTGTTGTTGCTGCTGCCGCTCTTGGGGTGGTTGTTGTTGTTGCAGTGGGTGTGTCTGTGGCAAAAAATCACTTTCAAATCTGGTTGCCAGCAATGGCTTTTGGCCAATGCATTTGCCGTTCCAGATGCTGCGATATACATCATCATCATCATTACTATTATGCTGATGATGATGATCATGTTGATTATGATTATGATCATGTTTGAAATCCTCATTATTATCATTGAATGGTTCGCTAAAAAATCGCATACTTTCTTTGTTGTTGCCCAAAACTCTATAATTATGGCTATATTTGTTGCTGTTGTAGTTGTTGCCATTGGCATTGAATGTTACTGCTTTTGTTGTTGTTGTAGTTGTTGTTAAATTTTGCAAACTATTTGGACTATTAAGTTTATAATTCATCGCTAAGGCAGTAATAATAATTTGCGTGTTGAAATGGTTCGAGTGGTTTGCAAGTAAAGCGTACACAGAGAGAAAAAAGTAGAAAAAGAAAGGAAAAACTTGTATAAGAAAAATATACATAAGTATATAACTAAGACAAGATATAAAACTTTTAATACATATGTAATATGCATGTACAGACATAATGAAAGGATTTCTAATTTAAAAAAAGCATATAAAATTTAACGAACGCAAATTTGAAAAGATTTTATTGTTATGGGGGTTTTTTTTTAAAAAAAGGAACTCTTAAGTTGGGTAAGAGCTGTAAAATAAGCCACAAGTCGTATAGGTGGTTTTTTAAAGCTTTAAAATACTTTTTGTTACTCTAAATTTAAAGCCCCTCTTTTTTACACTTTTAAACGGATTTTCCTATTATTTCATGGAAAATACTTCAACAAAACAGAGAATAAGTAAGATTTTTAAAAGAGACAAGATTTTGCTATTAAATAGACTTAGACGAGATTAATTTGGTGGTTGCATCTTGTTATAAGTAAAGCAAAGTCAAATGTTAGAAAGCTCTTAAATTGGTATAATACAATATCTTTCTTCTACTTCTTAGAAGTAGCCTCTAGTGAGGCAATATCTTGATCCTATACCTTTCGAAGTTTGCATCTTAGCTTTTTTTCTCAAATAATTTTTTCAGTTCACTTTTCTTAATAACAATTGAGGAATAAACTTTTTTGGGCACAATTAGGTTATGGTAAAATGGCAGCGCCCAACAAAAAGTTGCACTGAAAAAATGCAGAGAGAGAAAAGCAGCTTTCTATAGTCAATCAAAAAAGTCTTGGCACAAGCGATTTTTCAGAGTAAAAGTTTGATTTTATATCTAGACCCTTGATTATGAGGTTTCCAACTCTACGTCCCCAGTCTAAGCGTCTAGAAGCTGATCTGCAGTTCTGCGGGCTACAAAGTTCGGACTAATAACATATGTGAAATTGCCTTCAAATTTAATTCACATTGTAATCGACACATATCATAAAGAGTCGATGGTGGTGGATTTTGAAAATTAAATGGGTATTCCTCATATTCGACACACTCAATTCAAATATCGTGCTTTAATTCTTAATCTAATTTATTCACTTTCATTAACTTAATATAAAGTCGTTATTATGTGTACGCCCTTACGAACTGTGCAATTTTCTGAAAGATCCGAAAGAAGATTCTCTTCCTAAAACAAAAATCTCCGAACGAGCGACCTGATAGTAGTGGTAACCTTACTTATTCATGACGCTATTCCTACCCAAAGGATATATACTGATGTCCGTATATACAGATATATATATTTATGTTCGCCCGTTTGAACGCCTACATCTCAGAGATGGTAAGAGCTAGAGCAACCAAACTTTCAGATTATATCCCTTATTATTATTAGCAGACAAGTTTATTTTATCTTTTTGGAAATCTGGGCAACATTATATACTCCCATAGAATTGTTTGATAGGACCTCGAAAAAATCCAAAAGTTTCAGATAATTCGTTTTATTATAAAGGTATCGTAACCAAATTTGGCTCTCCGAAGCTTAGAGTTAGAGTTCCTAAGCACTGTAATAAATTTTATCAATACCGGTTGACTATATCATACTATATATCTCCTATAGGATCGATCGGCCAAGAAACCATGTTTGGTGCACAATTCGTTCTGTTTCGTTTTTTTAAGAAGATATCGTAACCAAATGTTTGACTTTGAAGTTTTCCAGAGCTCCCCAACGCTGGTTTGGGCATAAAAAAAAATCGAATCCAAAGGCAAAGAAATTTCTTTTGGAGTTCTTCAGCAATATACCGGATTTGGATGCAATGTGGTGGTAAAGGGTGTCCCCAAGTCGGTCTCGCCCGACTTTAACGCACATCTTCATTATTAAATGCTGCTTTTTGGTACTATTTAGGGCTGAACAGCGAAACAAAGCAGCTTTTTCTTTTAAACAAAAATTGATTCTAATTAATATTTGAAATTAATATGTGATATACTCGTAGTTAACCAATTTTAATACCAAATGGTTCTGGGGATCTCTAAAAAAATTTCATGTGCAAATACCATATATTAATTTCAAATGACATTCTTCTCACTTTGAGTTTTTGTTACTAAAACAATCGACTCCAAATGCCACATTGTTGTTGAGTTTTGAGCTCAGACTGAAATTGCGTAAAATGTGGTCTTTATATTACCTCACCCACTTAACCTATCACCTACCTACCTGCACTCTCAAGCCAATTATTTCAAGGTATTTCGTCTCGAACGTTTTATGACACCAGTAAACCCTGATTATTGTTGTTATTTTTACCTTGAGGCATATTGTTAGGTTTGTTCACGTCGTTACTCGGGTACTCTTGCCTATATGCATTTATGCTCGATGAAGCAAATACACCAAGTGATAGGCGTAATAAATTGGAAATGTGTAAGAATTCTACTACGGAGAAAAACCTATTATAGTGTCATTTTTTTTTAATGAAACTGGTGTTTCTACTTCTTCTAGTATTCTAGGTACTGTTTGTAAAAAACGAATGTTAAGCATTTTAAAGCCTGTATTTCAGGACTCGAAATGATCAGTACGATTAAAGAAAGAAATAAGCCGTCTGTTTATATTGCACATTTCTCGCAGACCATAGCTCAGTGGGTCAGAGGGGTCCTGATCTAGATTTTTATTTGCATGGAAGTTTTTTTTCGGAATTGAACTTTCCCAAATAAAACTTTTTTTTTCCTACATTCTTGAAACTTAAGAGCCCTTCTATTTTCCAGATAGCGTTATTAAAATAGTTGTGGAGCTTAAGTATACGTATATAATTTCCCTGACTGACAATTTTGTCAGTCGCCCCTGAGCGGAGCATTGGGGATCTCTATTAATAAATGTTCGAAGAGAACAGGGACCTAAATATTATAGCCGAATCCGAAAGGCGGTGTCTTGAATTAATAGAGCGAGCTTGAGTACTTATAACCAAAAAATGATTGAACTTGAAGCAATTTTGAATAGAAAATCCTCAAAAATCTAAGTTAAATATGTATGGAAAGCAGCTACAGTCGCCGAAATCGGATGATTGCACAAGTATAAAGAATTTTTGATTTTACACGAACTTTCTGCATGTTATATATATTTTTCACAAATATAAACTATCCTTAACCCACTGTACAGGAACATTTTTACCAAAATATAGTATTACAATCCATTCATAGACTTCAATTCGTAAAGACATTATTTAGAATCTAAAAATCGGCTTGAAGCCGAGAATCCGATTCTGATCTAATTAAAAATTTAACAAAGCAATCAGCTGGTGAGATTATTTCCTAGGTACAAAGAAATATTAGAGGTTCTATCCCCTAATGACATTAGGTGAATTCCAAGAATAGGAATAGGATGGCAATAAAATAAAATACTTTTGATTAGCTTTGATAAGCCAACAGGACGTGCTCAAACTGAGGAGTGGCCTCTACGTGGGAAGCATATAAAAATCTTTTAATGCAGATGAAGCCCATGACCCGTCAGTGGGTAGAGTCAAACCCGAAAAAACTTAGTTGATAGCGTAAAAGTTTTTTGGACCGTGTGAATCTGCAGAAATGGTGTCTTTAGTTGAGTGATTTTAACTTAGGAGAACACAGTGAGAAATATTTTTTAGATTTAGGAGACTCCTTAAATAAGCTTATCATAAAACTCCCTTTAAAATCTATAAAACGTATGTCTTAAGCTGAGTGATTTTGACTTAGGAGAACACAGTGAGAAATACTTTTTATATTTAGGAGAGTCATTAAATTGGTTTATCATAAAATACCCTTCAAAATCGCTAAAACCCTAAGACTTCCTAGACCAATCAAGTTGTTAGTTAGGATTCCAATTTTCCGTCTTAATAATTTAAAGATGATATACTATCATGCCGGAATTATGCTTAGGTAATAAAAAAATGTTTAAGCCAAAACCCCTAGAAAGGATTTTCTTTAACTTACCAACTGCATTGTAGATGGGCGCATGATCGAAATCCGCAAAGTTCTCCGTGCCATTGCCATTCAAGAGTTGTTGTTGTTGCTGCTGTTGTTGTTGGAGCTGCTGTTGCTGTAGCAGATGAGCCGCTCTTATGGGCTGCACCTTGGCATAACCATTGGTAGAACTGACCGATGATGCCGATGAAACCGCTGGCGAACCAACTGAACGCGCCGATGTGGCATCAAATATATTCGCTGAACCAAAATCAGCCACAAAATCTGCATCTCCACCGAAACCATTGGCACTGGCACAGCTACTGGTATCCGAAAGGGCGCCGGTGGATGTGGAGCCGGCGCTATTCAAGCTAGTCAAACCATTGAGTCCATTGGACATATTGAAAGCATCATGATGATGACCATTACTGTGATGCTGCGGCCTGCTGATAACCGTGGACGACGTGCTGCCCGTGGAGCTTAGGGTTGCGGATTTATGCAGTCCATTGGCTGCAGTGCGCTGTGTGGCAGGCGGCGTTAAATGAATGCTCGCATAGCCGTTACTGGAGCTGCCATTGTGATGATAACCATTGGACATATTGTTGCTGCTGGCTGAGGATGACTTCAGGTTGACGGCATTTGGCAGCGATTTCAGTGGACTAGCTGGCTCCAGATAATAACGTTTGCGCTCATATTTGTCAATCATGAGCTCACGTTGATCTTGCTGATGTGCGGCACGCTTGGGATCCCAAAGACCCAGCCAGGTCTTGGCGCACAGCTCGTTGCCATGCGTTTTGAGAAAATCAATTTCATCCTGTGTAAATGTAGCCATCGATATGGATTTAACTCGATGTGGAGGCGTCAAACCGCGTCTGCAAATAGATGGAAAAAGTGAAAATTTCGTTTAGTAAAGTCAGTCGAAGCTTAGAATTTCAATGCAAAAATTTATTCATGTCAGGGAAACTTAAAATACACCAAAATTGGTATTCCAAGTGGGTCGAGCTATTTCATTCAGTAACAAGGGCATTTAATTTCACCTAACATGCGAATTTATTTTTATTTTTATTTATTTTTTCACTTTTGCTGCAATTGGAACTGGAGCAAACAGCAAACAGTAGCAGAAATTCGATGATAAGAGAAAACGATAAATGAACGGGCCAAAAGGTACAACAACATCAACAACAGCAATAAAAGCAATAAGATATCAGTGAGAAAGATGTATGTAGTTTATTATATTAGTTTTTAATACTCTTTAGTTGGATCTATATAACATACGTTGAGAGACTCCAGAGTTTTTTTTTAGAGTTATTTTTAAAATCTCTTAAAAAATTAAGAGATATAATATTGAAGATACTTAGTCAAGTTTTATAAAAACTTTTATTTGCCTCGGACAAGTAAAATCTTGGGATCTAATTTTTCTAATTTATTTATTCAATCGCAAATGTTAACTTCTGAGAATTTTTCTAATGTAATTTTTTACCCTAAGCGTTTTTTTTTGTAATTTTAATATTAATTTTTCGTGTTTTTTGTGGGCCGATATTTTGGTTCATTTAACTAAACCAAGTTTAAAAAAATAGTTTAATTATTTTAAGATAAAATCAATGCTTTTAATTTTAAAGGTCTATAAGAAATATAATTAAACTTTAATAATTGAGTAAAACGACTTTATTTCAATTCTTCTTCGTTATTTAACAGGTATTTAATCTTAATGTTTTTTTATTAAATTAAGCCAAGCTCTAAGTAATGTAAAAATTATGTTAAAATAATATGCATAAAAAAAATGTTGACTGAAAATCTACAAAACATAAATTCATTTTTTTAATATCTTTAAAAATCCTGTCTTTGCTTTAAATTAAAAAATTCATTTAGCTAATCTTCAATTCGTTTAAAAAGCATTAAAAAAATCATTATTTTTGAACTAATTATTTTAAACAATTTATATGGCCGACTTCATTTTAATTCTTTTTTATTTGATTCGATTTTTAACATCAGAAAATCTAACGCTTTATATTTTGATTTATTTATTTTTTATGTTAGCTTTATTTCAAATTAAATAATTTAATATACTTTATAAACAAAAATGAACGTTAAGAAAAAAAAACAGAAATATATCAATAAAATTTAAATTTAATATTTCATTTTGAAGATCTAGAAAATTTAAATCTTGTCTCTAACTTTATTTGGGATTGTTTAGTTTTAAACAAATTACTTAAACAAATTTATTTATTTTTTATTATTCCAAAATGTAGACAAAAACATAACAAAATGAACGTTAAGAAAAAATCAAATAAATCAGTAAATTTAAATTTAGTATTTCATATTGTTGTAAGAAGATCTAGAAAATTTAAAGCTTGTTTCCAACTTTATTTAGGTTTGTTTAGTTTTAAACTGCTGTTTAGTAAACAAAATTGCAAATTGCTTAAAAAAATTAATTTATTTTTTATTAATTCAAAATGTAGACAAAAACACAATAAAATGAAAACAGGACTTTAGGTATATTTTAATTTGTTTAACGTAAGACACATTTAATTTTTAAATAAATTAAAATAATTTCATTTAAAAACAATTTTATTTTTATTCAATAAATCGCCAGAGTGACTTAGTTTATTAATTTAAAGCCTTCTTTGTTTTTATTGTGAGTGTCACTAAAAATTTGTTGCTATAAGGATTTTTCTTAAACTTAAATATAATTAATTTTTTTTATTTTTTATTAATGTTGAAAATAAAAAATATTAGTATTTTTTATTGATTTATTTAAAAAAAACTTGTTTTCAGAAGTGTAAATATTTGTTTGTATTAGAAATTAAAAAAAATTTATTATGTAATGTAATAATGATTATAAAAATAGTTCAAAACTGAGCCATAGCCAAGAATTTTAAGTATTAATTTAAATTTATTACGTTTAATTTCTTTATCAAATATTATAAATATTTATTATTATATTTTGATAAAAACTAATTTTTTTTTTTGAATTTTTTTATTGACAATTAACCGATAAATTTAAAAGGTTATAATACAATATAGATATAAAAGTAAGTCGCTATTAAAATTTTAAAATTATTTAAAAAAAACGTTCATTAAAAAATGTGTAATTTTGAAACAATAAATATCTATCCTTTGATCATGTAAATTAAGCACAAAGTTAAAAAAATATACTAAAAAACATCGAATTTTAATGCATTTTATTTATATATTGAACAAAAAAAAAAATGGCGGACGTAAAGTCGGGCGCGGACGACTTTAGGATACCCTGTACCACTAGCTTGTAATAAAGTCCGATTTCTTCACATAAAAAACAAAAACAGAAGAATTTTTAAGCAAACAATTTTTTTGACCGATCGTTCCTATGGGAGCTATATGATATAGTCAACCGATTTCAATAAAATTTGACACAGTGCTTAAATACCTTGAAAAAGATATGAATGCAAATTTATTTCAAATATCTTTACAAACAAACAAAACACATCGAATTTTGTATAAAAAGCGTGTTTTTGGACCGATTGGTCCTATGGGAGCTATATGATCTAGTCAAACGATTTGGATTAAATTTAGTACAGTGCTTAGGAACTATAAAATACTAACGAATGTCAAATTTGGTCCCAATATCTTAACAAACAAACGAAACACAACAAATTTTGTTAAAAAATCGATTTTTTGGAAGATCGGACCTATGGGAGCTATATGATATAGTCAACCGATTTTGTTCAAATTTGGAACATTGCTTAAGTGCTCTAAAAAATTTCCAAACGCCAAATCTGGTTACGATATCTTTATTAAAAAACGAAATATACAGAAATTTTTTTAAATTAAGGTCTAAAAATAAATGAATAATAAAATAAGCTCATAAAAAATATTGTTTTTGCTTAAGAATTTATTTTAAGGAATTTTATTCTAGGAAATATCTAGACTTTGATAATTTAAATTCAGCAAAAAGATCAAATAAAAATTAAATTGAAAAATATCGAAAATGGATTTTAATGCATTTTAGTTATATTTTGAATAAAATAAAATTTTTTTGTTTAAATTAAGGTCTAAAAATAAATGAATAATAAAATAAGCTCATAAAAAATATTGTTTTTGCTTAAGAATTTACGGTATTTACTTAAGTGCGCCGATATATTTTTTAGATAGATATTATCGCAAATATTAAGCATTCATAAACATAAAAAAAAGTTGTTATTATAAGTGTGCTGATAAAGTTGGATATTTCAAGGAAAATTTTTGACACGCATACCTAATTCGAGTCGAGCACAAAAGGAAAGAGCCGGGTAATTACCCGAATTACAAGAAATGCTTTATGCATTCGGAAATGATATCCAATAACTAGCTACTTAATAAAATAAATCTACTCTACATTAGAGTTGTAATAAATTTTGCTTTCCAGCAATATAGTTTAGTGCACTAAAAAACTAATTTCATGTTTTACTCTTTTATGATTTTTCAAAGCTAAATGGGAACAAACAAACATATATACATATATATCTATCTCTGCATATACTCTATGTACAAACTATATGCATGTAGGTATGTACATATATATGTATATAGTAGTAGTAAAGAAACTGGACGTTTCACATGAACGCTTCGCTGCCTCAGAGCTCATAATATAATGGCACAAACCAACACGAAAAAAAAACAAAAAAAAAAATGTTGAGGTGGAAAGGCCAATTTGTATATACTCTATGCATGTAGTAAATAAATACCTACACACATAACACATACATACATACTGATACATATGTGACTATGTGTGTAGTGTTTGGTGTTAACTAAAGTGGGTGAAATATTTGTTTTGCACAAAAAACTTTTCACAAGTTTTGAAAAAGTTTCAAAGTGATGCCGCCTCCGGCTAAATTGTGTCTTTTGTATTTAGCAACTTTTAATGTGATTAAAATTCAATTTGCAGGCAATATATACAGATACGGAAGCTGGCGGGGAGAAGCTGGGAAAGTAATTCAATTACATTTTCAATTTAGTGCTCAAAGGCATTTCCCAGCAGCAAGGGTAATGCATTGATTTTAGCCAGGGACGACATTGGACAACAAAGTGAGGGGGAACGGAACAGGTGTCACAATTTTATGCCCTTAGTGTGAACATTGTCACAAGCTGTGCTACTATGGAATCCGGTGCCTCAGGGCAGCTCAAAATTCAAATTTTATGTTCTAGAGAGATTTGTGAGTCAACCTGTTGCATATATTTAAAATTTGTCAGAAATTTGTCTGTTGCCGTTTCGGTACCCTGAGGACCTTGAATCCATGCTTGAGTAAAGATATTTGCATACATAAAGAAATCAACCTGTACTTATATGAACATGCCCTACATGGCGCTCCATCTCACCATGACATCTAGAAAAGTTGGTAGTTAGAATATTTAGAGCATGTTCATATTTAAATAGAACGCCTCAAAGCAACATTGTCAAGAACTTATCAAACCAGAAAGTATACGCTGAAACTGTATTGCATAAAAAAAGACACTTTTGGATCTAGGGGTCAGGCCATGTTTCCCCCATGCTTATGGAATTGCTGAGACCTAGTCCAAGTAGCGGAACATCCAAGTAGTTCAGGCAACTAAGCAGCGATTCCAAAACTATGAGTTTTTAATTGGGTTACGAGATAAAAAACCACCAAAACTGCGGGGTTCTGAGATAAACTCCAAAAAAAACAAGTTTTTATAGTTTTTGAAGTTATGTGCGAGCCCTAAATGTAATATTTGTAAATAAAAGCAAAAATTGTCTCTCTGGGAGTGTATATACGCTTGACAAATTTTTTATTTATAATAATTTCTACTAAAACATAATGTGCAGCACAGATATAGATAGTATTTAACAGAATTTAAGTTCCATTCTTTGATAAATCGAAGATTTGTAAAAAAACAGCACAGCTGTTGAGTAGGGTTGTCATACACACTCTTGTATTGGGCGGGACAAATATTCAAACTTAACTTAATTCTATTTTGCACAAATGGAAAGCAAAATGATGCAATATATGATGATAATTATGGTTCAATGTAATAAAGAATAAACTTTATTGGATCACTGTTAATAAACATGTATTTTAATAAGTGTCTAAATGCGCAAAAATATTTTTTGCACGGTGGCAACCCTTTGCTGCCATTCTTGCAGAAGCGTAAACATTCGAAATTAATTGTTCGAAAAATTAAATCTATAAGATTTCTGTGGCACCAACGGATTTTTTTATTGATTTGATTTCAAACCGTTGCCAAAATCAATAACAATTTCTGTGGCACCCCTGATATATTTATATATTTATAACAAAATGAAGTTTAGACGAATTAAATTTAAATTATAAACCATGCCATCAGAAAAAAACTTTTTTTTCTTCAATTAAAGATAAAAGAATTATAAGCTTAACCATACCGGTCGCAATAGCTTTAAATAAGCTTTTATCCTAATTGCAAGCATGTCGAGAGGGAAAAGGAAGGATTCCCTACGGGCCCCGAGTTTTCTCAGGGGTCAAGTGTAATTGAATCGGTTTTTTCAAAAACCTCATAAGTCACATTTTTTTGCAACATGCTTTTTTTGCTGAAAATGGTTCCTTAAAGGTAGATACGTATTCTGGCTTAAAATTACATAAGTCAATACAATCCTTCCTCTTCAAAAAATACCGTGAAAAAGACGTTCGTTGCAAAAACAACATAAGTCCAGTGACTTATGAGGTTTTTTACATGACGTTTGATGTTTAAAATTGAATCGGTTTTTTTCAAAAACCTCATAAGTCCATAAATTCAAATTTTTCAGGAATCAATAAAAACTGTTTCATACACAAACAAATGAGTTTTAACGGACTTTTTTATGCTTAATTTAGTATTTAAAAGATAAAAAATTTTAATTTAAATAACCTTAACAGCTGTTTTGGTTAAAATTTATACCACTAATCCTATTTCTTGCTAAAACAACATAAGTCCAAAATAGTTTTTAGGGATTTTTTCATTATTTTCATTAATAAACTGTTAAGGTTATTTACAATTCTAATTTTATATCACTCAAATACTAAATTAAGCATAAAAAAGTCCGTTAATACTCGATTCGTTTGTGTATGAAGCAGTTTTTTATTGATCCCTGTAAAATTTGAATTTATGGACTTATGAGGTATTTTGAAAAAACCGATTCAATTATTGTCGAAATAAAATGATGAATTAAGGTATAAAAGAGTGGCTGATATATTTCAGTTGGATCCGGTTTTTCTCTCTAAGGCCTTACCTATTTAAAATAGTATATAAGTTGTTTACAAATAAATAAAAGCAAAATAAAAGTTTCAAATATGAAATTTTTCCAAAACAAAGACAACTTTGAAATTTTCAAAATGTGTTGGTGGCTATCATTGAAACCTCACAGATAACTGAATCCATACACAGTATTTAAATCGAAACATTCAAAAAATGGATTCTTATGTGTCTAAAGGTTTCAAGTCAATTCTTTAATAATTTGCTTTTCGCGAACTTAAAAATTGAGTTCAAAGATGAGCGGAGGCCGCTTATCCCTTCTCAAAACCTACAAAATCAAAATTTTTTAAGTCTAGAGCTATCAATTAGAAAGCTAATTAGTTAAGAATAAAATCTCTAATGGTTTCGAATGTTTCTGAAAATTTCAAGTCAATTTTATTGCGAATCGAATTCTTTAATATTTTACTTATCCGCAAGCTTGAAAATAGAGTCCAAAGATGAGCGTAGACCGCTTTTCCGTAACCAATTTCATATGGAACAGATTACCACTACTGTTGGTCCTCTTGTGCTCGTAGAGCCTAGGGCCCTTCCTGGAACATATGCTATCACTCCACAAACTTTCCTTGTTCACCAGAACATCTCCTCATAAGGTAATGTGCATAAAATTTGAAATTAAATAAAAAAAAATTTCAGGTCAAGAGCGCCCGATTAGAGTTAAATTCTCAAGTTACGAACAAAAATCTTAATTTTGATTGATAAGCCTCAAATAGTATTTTTAGAAAAAATATTTAAGAAAAACGGATTTTTAATCAGTAGAGTAAGTTTCACATATATAAAAAACTCAAAAAGTCCCAAAATTGGACAAATAACTATATTTGTTAATTAAAGAGCGAACGATTGTATTAATTTGTATAGTCATGATGAAAATCTTAATGTATGTTCATAAGCATTAATTACATTTTTACGAAAATATTAAGAAGAAAATATTTTTAATTTTGTACATAGAAAACTCCACAATTTAAAATGCTCAAAAATACCAAAATTTACAATCCAATTTTTTTAAGTTTAGGGCCCTCAATCAGAGACAAGAATGTTAAGTTAAGAATTAAATCTCAATTTTGTCTATGAATATTAATAATACTTTTACGTAAATATTCAAAAATGTCACCTCAAGGACCCCGCTCCCCACTGCATCCAGCACTGATAACATTTATCTCCCTGTTCCTGCTCTCTTCAAGTGGAGCAACACTTTTTCTATCTTGAAAAAGAAAAACTCTAAAGTCACTTGCACAATACTTTATACTTCACTGAGACACTTCCGCTATTAGTTAAATGATCTGTAAAGCAGAAAACCCAACCGGAAGTAGTGGCACTTAATAAGTTGCCGGGGAAGTGGGGTTGAAAAAAATAAACTAACTTAGTTACGAAAGTAATTGAGGCAAGCGGCAAATGCAGCTCACGAATCTAGGCAACAACAACAACAAGTCCACTCTCAAAAACTGGCCATGTACTACTACAACAACAACAACTTGGTAACAACAACAATGAATGAGTCTCGTCGTCGTCTTGAGCCAAGAGTCGTCTTAGTTTTCCAAGTCAGAGCCGTCTCTAGGTCTGTTGTAGCACCACTAAAGGCAACTGGAATTGCTAACTAAGGTGAGAGCGACACCAACACACATATAAGAAAGCACCAGATGCAGATACAAGATACATATATACATATATATATATACTAGATGCTGCACATAGAGATTGTTAGCTACAAACTTAACAACTACAGCAAAGCAGTTAAGTACACAACGCACACAGATACACACACACTCATTTAAGTGGCCAAGGCAAAGTTATTTTTGAAACCAGCTAAAAGCCAACTTGGCATAACCAAACTTTATATACTCTTGATGTTCTTATGATTGTCAGTTATTTAATTTTTCGAAGCTAGCAGATACTTGAATAAAAAGTTTGCACAGACTGACTACCAAATAAAGTTCCTCTAAGCTAACCCGCATGTTTATTATATAATCATATATATAGATAGCTTTTTATATTGATTAAACTTGTCAAAGTAGCTTAAACAAGTTAACAACTCATTTTCCCATAATTTTTTTTTAAGATTGTATCTTTTGGGAAAAAAGTTTGCCACTATAAACTGCTTTTCAACTGATTATTTCTATGACATCTAAATAAATGTGTGGTTAAACTTTTTAAGCAAAAATGCAAAACGAGCAAAACTACCAACTCGGCTTTTTAAATAGTGTTCTTTGGTACAGCTTATTTTTAAGTTCGGTCATTTTCTGTGACGTTCAAATAATAGTGTTGTGCCAAACTTTCTGGGTAAGACGGCAAAAAGAGCGAAACTACTAACTCAGCTTTTCCACGTAATTTGTTTTTTCAAAATGTGCGTCGTTTTTGTATTATTTTTTTAAAGACGTTTCCGTGCAGTAGGGTGGCCAAACTGTTCGAGTCAAACGCGAAGAAGCGAAAGTGCAAATTGTGATGTTTTCGAAAATGTTGCTTGCGTTGAAGTTAGTTCTGAGAAACAGTTGGAGTTGGCAGATCTGCTCTTTTGAATAAATTGTTTTTTGAAGATTTGTCCGGCAAATCAGTTTATTTTTAAACAGCTTCATTTTCTGTGACATTCAAATAACTTGTAGTGCCGGCCAAACTTTGCCGGTAGTCGGCAAAAAGAGGGAAACTGCTGACTCTGCTTTTTTAATCAATTTTGGCACGGTAAGGCCTGCTTCAAGGCTTACGTGTTTTGAGAGATTTTTTTTACGACGTTTGCGTAATAGTGTGACCAAACTTTTTACAGTAAATCGCCAAAAGAAGCGAAAGTGCAAATTGTGTATTTTAGTCAATTTCTTGCCTCAAAGTTTTAAAGATTACGTTTTATCGAGACATTACTTTTGAAGCGAAATTCATTGTCATAAACTTTTCGAAGACAAAGTGAACAAAATGCATTATCATTAAAAGTTTTTTCGTTAGTTTTGTACGATGTTTCGTACGTTTGAAATAATCGTCTGACCAAACAATGACAGCGACAGTACAAATTAGCTATATGTAGGGACTTGCAAAGATTAGTTCCAAGGAACAGTATGTTGTGCAGATTACTTCTATTGTATCGAAATAATAAAGTGCTTAAAATTTTGTAAGTAAAAAGACAAAAAAAAAAAAAACTACCTACAAATGAAAAATTATTTTGGTATTCGAGTATTGATTGAGTAATCGATACTATCGATATCGATTGTTTGAATGGATTTTAGAGAAAACCGAAGCCTTAAGGACAAACAAAACGCAGTTGCAGTTTAAAGGGCCGATATAACTCCGAATTCTCCAATAACATTTTTAGCGGTAGGTATCAATTTAAAGCTTACACAATAAAATGTATCGAGATCAAATGAAAACTTAAATCGCTATAGGCAAAAATTTATCATTTCCAAAAAATTAATATTTCACAATTTTAATAACAAGTGACCTAGAAGAATAATTAAAGTGGTAATGGTAAGCTGATTCATGTGGCTGTAATGAACAAATCCACATCAAAAATTTATCGATACGGACCCCATACCCCCGGTAATTGATTATCCGTGTTTTCTTCCGCATCACTCAACTTATCAACTTGTTTGCTCATATACTTTGAATAGTTTCTTTGACGTAAATTTCGATTTTTATCAAAATCGGTAGAAATTTACGGAACTTACACGTATAAAAATCGTTTTGCATAAACAAAATTTTTTCAATTAGAAAGTTCTTAGAAGGAATATGCCGGAGTAAAAGTTTTTTCGAGAAAAAAAGTACAACACCGTCTTGACTGTATTTTATTTTTTTTTTAAAGCTATTTAAATGAATAGCGATTCGGCAAAATTCTGAATAATAAACATCTCAAAAACTATGTTGGCTTTTTGAGTTACGGAGTTGAGGTATGGATGAATGTGCCAAAAATAAAATATACAATGCTCATAAAATAATAAATTAATAAAAATGTTATTTTGGAATTTTTTTCAACATATGTTAGCTGCCAGAGTGAATTTTATTATATTGTGGCATGTTAAAAGCTACTAAATTTGATTTAATTTTCAACACCTCAGAAGACTTCTATAAATATATTCAAATTTTCGTATAAATAAATACATAGCAAGCTTTTGTTACTCGCTTGGACTTCCGTCTGCTGTGTTTTTAATTTATTTGTAGGAAAATAACTATTCAACTATATGTGCAACTAGTTCTAAAAAGTGAGTTTCAGACAATTCTATAGAAATTTGACTTTAGACAATAAATGAAATGAAAGCTCTGACGCATTTCAGCAGTTAAATCGTCAAAAAAAAAAAAAAAAACATTGTCAATATCATTTGTCAACACAATCCCGTCAATGTCACGGATGAACGAGCACAAATTTTAGAAATGAACTTTAGTAAACTGTCACTTATTGTTATTTTATTCATAATACCATATTTGAAAATGGATCAATTAGAATATTTTTTTACCAAAAATCTTGTCGATAGAGTATATGGTGCTACCAACTAGAAATTATAAAAAACTGTGAACTCAGTTTTCGATATTTCATCACTATAAATAAACAATTATTATACAATTAAATAATTAAAAGAGCGGATTATGTAAGAGTTGAAATTAAAAAAACAAATTACGAAATTGTAAAGATTTTCGATTAAACGGAATTACACAACTTATCAAGCATCAAGCGCAATTAATTAAATACATTTTTTTTTTTTTTTCAGTTTACATAAAGGCAATAATACCATTATTTTCGAGCCTAATGGGGATATCTACCAAAAATAGGTATTGCTCAAAGACCATTTTTAACAAATGTATGTTACAAAATATAACTTTTCTTTAATTAACAGAATGTTTTTTAAAAGCTAGCTAAAGTTTTCTTATTAGTAACAAAAGATTTGCATAGTTCGAATGTGGGTACAGTTTTTTTTGCCCCTAAACCCACGCTTAATTTAGTTCTAGGAATATTCTGCTCTATTATAGATGAAGAAAAAATTAATATATATTAATTTAAAACCTTTTTATTTATATATTGTATATTTTTAGATGCATTTTCAAAAATATTCCACTATGTATCAGCAGGCTAGAGCATCTAGGCTCGGTATGTAGACTCCAAGAGCCTAAAAAATCCTCTTTATAAAATTCAACTTTCTTAATATAGTATGTAAGCTTGAGTATTCAAACTCAGATTGTAGACTCATTTGATCATGATAACGAAACTTTGATTTTTTTCAAAACCCTATTATGAGTAAATGTCCTCAAACTGTACTCCAGATTTTTCTTACAATTTTAATAATTTTCCAATATTTTATTAGTCTATAAACTCTTCAAAATTAAAAATTTGTAGAACTCAAAGATTCTGTCGCCAGAATGAGTCAGAATCAATTTTATTTCAAGATTGATCATAATCCAAAATATTTTTTTCTTTGGGATTTTGGATTTTTACGCCGTCTTTTATTTTATTCTAGCTATTTTTTTTGTATTTACATTGTAAATTTCTCATTATCAAGTACAAGTAAAGATGGTGACAACTTTTTCCGTTTCAAAATAATATAATGTTGGTAAAAATGAGTGCAGCGTATCCTACTGTAGGGCAACCAGGTATCTACTCCAGTTTGGTGCCTCAGTATTGAGATTTTATCAGAGCAGAACTCGAAAATAAAAAGAAAGGGAATGGCTCATAGCTGGGCAATTAGAAGTAAGAAAAAAATAAAACCAATAGTTACCAAATCTTTATTTCTTAAAGCAAAAATTTAAAAAAGGTCTTTTAACAGCTTATCACCACTGAATGCACAAATGAATGTATCAGGTCTAAATATATACAACATGCCCATGTTAAATTCAGTGAAAAACTAAGCTGCAAGAACTCATGACTAAAAGTGAAAAATCATTTATGATTTCTTGCGTGATTCAGTACTGATTATAAGAAACTTGCACATTCTACTATCGGTGTCAAACACTATAGATAAACTAATATGCTCTCTCACTTTGTAGTGCACTAACAAGCTGGGCGGCGGCCATCATGCTGATCTATGCATGCATACATGTGTGCGTGTGTATCTTTGTGTATGACAACAACAACAACAATAAGAGGCAAGTAATTGCAGCAGCTAAGTCAAAGAGCAGCACTTAGCCCTCATCACTTTGAGCTCAACTTTTCAGCAACCAGCAGCGGTGGCATGCAACGAAACCAGAGAGTTGTTCTTGTTTTTATAGTTGTTGTTGTTGTCGGCGTTGTTTGTTAAGCGACGACAAACGCATTGGACAAGGAGAAAGTGAAAGTTGCATGCAGATGGATAAACTATCTTTAAGATACATTCAGTGTGTAGGCATTTGAATGGCTTTGACTCAATCAAAGTGAGTTCAGTTCATTTCTTTTTCTTTTCATTTCTTTATTTATTTTAATTTTTTTGTTTTGCTTGATTTTATTTTTTTTTAACGAAATGGCATTGACATGATGTACAAAGTTTTTTATTTCTTTAAGTGTTGGTTTTTTTCGCTCAACGTAATTGTTTAACATTTAAATGTTAATTGAAATGTTATGTACTACTAGAGATACATATGGTTTGTAGGTTTCTAATACACGTGCATGCTAATTGTTAGAAATACATATATATAACTTTATGTATAGTTTGATTATTTATTTACTCTATTAATATATGTCACACATAGTAGACAGAATCTCAGTTGCTTAGTACAATCAATCAATGTAGACACAAGTTTTAAATTGAAATTGGATGCTATCAATTGCAACAACAAGCGAGTGTCAAATGAATACACTCACTCACTCACTCGCTCAGCGTATAAATCGATTCGAATGGGGATTCAAGTTCAAAATAAATGCAATAATAGACAAGTGATTGACCCGACAAAGTAAGCAGCAAATAAACGCAATAGCAATGAGTATTAAATAAATGTACTCACTATTAAATACATTTAGTGAGTATTTTGGCAGCGTGTGAATCAAGTAATAAAAAGTATGTCACTCAATCAAATGTACTCAGTTTAGTTTAGCCACAAAAGTGCTAAATAAACTGACTGAAATTAATAGCAATTAGGCAGCATCGATTGTCAAATGCATGTACTCACTATTATATTTGTTTAGAGAGTGTTTCATCTAAGTGACAGACCGGACTCAGTAATTATCAGGTATGAGTTTATTAAACTCATACTATATGCACTCAAATCAACTCATAAAAGCTGAGTTGTTTAGAATCAAGTAAATAAAAGCATCAACTAGACAAGTAATTGACCACCTAAGGACAACACAAAGCAAGTTCAGAAGTATCGAAAATTAAATGAATGCACTCACTAAAACTTATTGAGTGTTATTGTAAAATAATTAAGTGAATTTATTTGCTCAAATTATTATAAGCAAAATACAAGTACGACAACATCCGGCTTCAAATAAATGCACTCTTTTATTACTCACTGTAATACATCATTAGAGTGTTTCATCTAAGTAATAAACCGGACCAAGTAATTATAGGTATGAGTTTATTAAACTCATACTATATGCCTCAAATCAAATCATAAAACAAGTTGTTTAGAATCAAGTTAATAAAAGCTTCAAATAGAAAAGTAACAACAGGTAAAGAAAACAGCAAATAAACTCAGAAATATCCGGAATCAAATAAATGCACTCACTTGAACTCATTAAGAGTTATTGCATCTAGTAATATAATTGAGTTTATTGGGTCATATTATTATAAGCAGAATATAAGTACAACAACATCGGGTTTCAAATCCTTTAAAATGCACTCTTTTATAATGAGTGTTTCTAAAGTTAAGGGAACTAACTCATATTTTAATACACTGAGTGGCATTTTTCAGTCAAAGTATTTCGAATAGTTTGAATGCAAGCAACTCAGCATTACCGAGTCAAATGAATGCACTCACTTTTATGTTCATTAGGACCACAATAATTCCAGATAAAGTGAACAAAGCGCAACTAATTATACAATTGTAATCGTTAACTATGATGCTATACAGAAATCAAAAAAGCAATATGAAAGTGAGTACACTTTTATAAACATTTAAAAAAAGTATACATCAAACATTCGTTTTTTATTCATTCAGTTTGAGATTGCTTTGAAAACAACTAAAAATATGTACTCAGTTATTAAGAGGTTGCTATCGAGTATCATTTTAATTTAATACTCATTCGGTCAAAACCAATACATCAAATATTCACTTTTATATTCGTTTAGTTAGAATGTACGTTTATTTTTAGACTACATTCTGATTCATTCAGCTAGACATTGCTTTTGAATCAACTAAAAATATGTACTCAGTTATTTAGTGGTTTCTATCGAGTATAATTTATTTTTAATACTCATTCGGCCACAACCAATACATCCAATATTCACTTTTATATTCATTTAGTTAGCATATATTTCTTCCTAGACTAATTTCTAATCATTCAGCTAAAGATTGCCTTTGAATCAAAAAAAAACTATGTACTCAGTTTTTTTGTTGGCGCTATCGAGTCAAGTAAAAAAATTAATACATAAATCATTTATTTTTAATACGCATTTGGTCGCAATCAATACATTAATTATTCACTTTAATACTCATTTACTACTAGACTACTTTTTATTCATTCAGCTAGTGATCGCTTTAGAATCAATCAAAAATATGTACTCAGTCGTTTAGTGGTTGGTATCCAGTCAACTAAAAAAATGAATACATATTTATTTATATACTCATTCAGTCATAACCATTATATACAATTTTTTTTTTTTTATACTCATTTAGTAAGTGATTCTTATCAAATCAGGTAAATATGCGAATACATCGAGTACTAAAATTTTTACTCAGTCAGGTTGGGAATGAATAAAAAATGTGTGCTATTGAATTGAAGAATTCAATAGAATTCAATTCATATTTTTGACAGTCTGAATGACATATTTTCCTACAAATCAGAATATTTGAGGTAAGAATAAACAGCAATAACAATAATAAAAAAATAATAATAAAAAAAATAATAATAAAACAATAATAAAAAAACACTTTTCCGTCTTAACGAAGTTCCACAGCTAAAAGATCACCATTGACCAAGTTAATATACGATTAATCAAGAATGTTCAAAGTAGCAAGTCAAGATGACTTAGGATAAAAGAAAAGCTAGAATAAATGGACCGTTCGAAATAGTGGACATTGTAAAGGTTTTTATAGATATAGCATAAGATACGGAAAGGATCAATCAGGTATAATTACAACTGTAACATTGTAGGGCTAAGAGTCGAAGATCACAAGTTACTCTGGATAGTATGACAAAAGTAACTTTGTTAAAAAATACATTAGAGTCAATAATGCCGAGTAACAGTTTACGCAAAAATAACACGCCGTGGCATGTTTAGCGATGATTTAAGGAAGGGGACTTTATAAGGCGAAGTCTATCAGAATTTAGCGGCAGTCGCATATTTGGGTCCCAGCTTAAGCTCCTTTACTCTTAACTTTAAGGGCTAGATATATTATTGCATTGAAAATTAATCGCCCGTGCCTTGGACAACAAAAACGCATAAAATTTCTTCGTTTTCCTTTTTTTTTTCCAGGTTTTGGGAATTTGTCTGAGTGTAAAAAAATTTTATGGAGTGCAGTTCACTTTACATAAGCAGCACTACATTGGAATAAATGTTCTGGCTATGAGAGTATTGGCAATTAGTGTACTCATTCATCTACGCCGTGTACAGCAAATTGGGAGTACAACATTTTGGTGAGCAGTTCAACTGTTCGGGTTCTAGACCCCCGCCGCTTCGGGATCAGAAAGACCATTCATAAAAATATTTTTCACAAATTTTTTGTTTTGTGACTTTACACATACAATTAATTCTCTGGACCCCCTTACCAAAATCCTGGATCCGCCCCTGACTTATGAGAGCAAGCAATGAAAGAGATACTAATATTTTCACAGTCCATGCCACAAGTATGACATATATTTACTGTACTCATAATTTTATTTGCTGTACATTTGTGAAGAAGAGATCTCTCACATACACTTTGGGTGCCTGTATAGTCTATCTCTTTGGCTAGCATCGACGTAGAGCAAATTTGAGTATTGCATATCACTGTACAGTATCGTGGCGTTAGAAATGAATACAATCATGCAGGCTTTAATTGCAAACTCATTTATCGAATTATTTTAATGAGCACAAATGCGTTGGTAGGCAATGACCAACTACTTTTTGTTCTAAAAGACTTTATGCCCAAGCTCGATTTCCAGCCCCTATTTGGTAGGCTTTTATTCTTTAGCTTTCATTAGTAGTCAACATAAAGAATACATTATAAAAACATTAGTAAAACCAGATGAATACCTTTGGATTCAGCTCACGGAAGCAACTTGCTACAATACAGTCAAACACTTTCAATTATTCACTATTCACAACTGTCGTAATTCTATATTCAAATGAAATAAATGAATACCTTTGGTTTGGACTCATGATTCACTAAAGCGCAAAATAACACTTTTAAATTATTCATTTTTGCATTCCACTGTACAACTATAAATATTTAAAAACAATTAAAATGAAATCAGTACGGAAAAGTAATTTGCACAATTTAACTGAATTTTAAACCAAAAACTATTTATTTATAGTTCAATATTTGAATATGTTTAAGCTTAAATGACAAAACAGAAGCATTAACATTTTGAAAAGTTTGAGCCCAAACCAGGTGAGTAATCGGTTTCAATTATGAGTTATGTTTGAAACTGTTGTGATTGATATTGACCAAATAAAATTTAAATATCCAGAATTCTGGATTTGCATTACTTAACATATACTGCGATTTTTGGGAATATTTCTTTGCTATTAACGATTTATTCAAATTATTATTATACAACTTTTGGTTATTTTTTGTACTCGTTTGGGCATTCTTGCCTTAGTGCCTTGTTGTAAGTTTCATTTACGTCGTTACTCGAGCAAGCTTGCTAGACATCGTGAACACCCTAAATGTTTTATAAAATTATTTGGCTCAGAAAATTCAGAATTCACAAAAACTTTTTTTTTGACATTTAGGCTATATTTGAAATCGTTAAAAATAATAAAATATTGCTTCGTGGTATAGACAATTCGTTAAAGGAACATCATAAAACAAAATTCTTGAAAAAATTAACAATATGCTAAAATTCGTTGTAGTAAAGTTCGCTGTACAGAAGTTCGACTATACATTTTTTTAACGTTTCAAGCAAACTCTATATATATTTGTTTTTTTTTTTCGGAAGAGTAAAAAACAATTACAGTTCCTAATATTATAAAAAAATATTGTTTTGTAGCATAGAAAATTCGTTAAAGAGACATCATAAAACAAAATTATTAAACAAAATTAACATTACGCAAAAGTTCATGAGATGAAGTTCGCTGTAAAAATGTTTGACCATAAATATTTTGACGTTTTATTTGCAAAATTTTCATGATTATATTGCAAACCAAAATTATTTATTCTTTTTTGATTTTGCACAACTTAAATTCGTAGAAATTTATTTTTAAAGATAATAATGGGATTTTTCAAAGAGCTTCCGGAATTCCCGGAGCTAATATTAAAAATAATTGGTTTCATGTTGTAAAACCGAATTGGTAAAAATAAATGTGTTCACAAAATTATTTATTTTGAAGTTACGCTTTTTTCTAAGTACTATGGGTTTTTAGAAGTCTTTAGAGTTTCCAAAAATAATTATTTATACGTTCCAGCAGCAGTACATTTGGTTCACAATCACCTTTGCCCTATTTATATGTACTGAGGGTTAGGAATAAGTGGCTCATTTATGTCTAATTAGAACTACATCAAACTGCACGCGATTAGTGCCTCATTCACATCACTCAGTCAATCCGTCCATTCATTCACCCATTTAAAGTACTTTTTGCGGGTTAGTGCACATGAAAAGTTTTTTTTTTTGCCAACTGGTGCCCTATCTTTGGGGCAACAATTCCGCAAAAGTAACAGTCGCCAATTTAAAAAATAAAGAAAAATAGTTTAAAGATATAAAACAAAAGCGCAAAAGTTTTTCGTGCTAGGCACAAGGGGATACAAAATTAAAACAAATACAATGCCAACAAACACAAATCCAAACACATACACAAACACACCAAACTTAACAATTTTGTGTAAAAATGTGAACAAAAAAAAAAACAAGTGGGCCGGTTATGTTTAAGACATGTCGACTATGAAATACACTGTAGGGTCATTAATAGAAAAAGTGTTCATACGGTTGAATTTTATAAAACAACAAAAATACAAAACGAATAATTATTAGTCAAAATAAATTATTGAAACTTGACTTAAATCTCTCTTATATACTCTATATATATAATTCTCGTGTCACAATGTTGAGTTACAAAACTAATAGTAATTTCCTCCGAAACGGCGTTGGACAAATTCATCGAAGTTACGTGTACCTATTAGGTAGGTCTGAAGAATCGGCCGGCATCTGTTTTCCACCCCTAAGTGATGAGAGTTGCCACTAACATTTTTTTTTTTAATTTTTTGACAAATTTTTTTATAGTGTGGCATTAGCGATATGCATTTTCAGATTAACTAATATTTTTCAATTAATTATGCTATATATATATTACAGAAAAACTTATGTTTCACGTGTTACGGGTGTTTCTCAACAAACGCGTCGATCAGTTTTTAAAATCTGAGTTTTTTGCGTGTGTTTAGAGGTTGTCAATACGGTAGGTTTTTGGAAAAGAGAACGCAACGAATCAGAATCAATTATCGATTTGATCGTACTGCGCAGGAACGTGAAGATCGCGATTAACGTGAGAAGAATTCGGTCAAGACAGACCCGTAGAAGCGCAACATTCGACGCTAATAGTTTTGCACAGGATTTGAATCGAGGCTGCAAACTAGTCTAAAAATTTTACATTTTTTTTCGAATCGGACTATACTTCGAGAATCTTACGATGTTTATTCCACTTTAAGTTGTATTCAAAAGTTTTGGGCGGGACAACGTCTGCCGAGAAAACTGTTCGAATCCCGAAAAAAACTGTTCCAAATCCGAATAAAATGTTTGGATTTGTTTTCCGGAGAAGGGCTGACAGATTTGAAAGATTATACATTATTATTCATTCTGCGTTTCTGAACCTTTTTCCTGGGAAGTTAAATTCCAATTTTGGCTGACAGTGCTAGGTAAGTCTAGTAAATACATATATAGAAATATTTTGTTTGCGTTTTTTGTGTGTTATTTCGTATGATAAACAAGTGATCGTTGGAAAGATAACCTAATTTATAGTATCCCTTTTTTGTAGAAGCTTAAGGATTTTTTTATGAATAATTTATTCTTTTTTCAAAAAACAAGTGTAAATATACATTTTTTGTAACCTCAATATAGTAGATGCAGTATAATTCAAAATTCGGTGTGATCCTTTTTATATTTGTGTAGCGATTAACTTTTACATCAATATCGGATTTTAACTTTTATAATTTATCGGTTGATTGTAAATATTCGAGAGAAAAAAAAAAGTTTTTATATTTCGAACAAACTTCTTTAATTATGAAAAACCGTCACGTAACGAAATAAATACGTACATAAACACGTTGACCTTAAAAATTTTAGAGTTGACTTGAGTTCCAGGATTCCATCGCAAATATTTTTTTTGTTTTCTTTTTCATTAGAATTTATAATTTTATAATTATTATGTAATATAAATTATAAAATTTTTATTTATTTTTTTGCATAATTCATTATTTAAATCAATTTAATTTTTATTTATATTTATTTTTATGTAATATTTACTATTTTTTTATATATTTTTGTTTCGCAAATTATTTTTTTATATAGATTTTATATTTTCTAAATTTCTAATTTATTATGCATAATTCACTATTTTGGGTATAATTTTTCATTAAAATTTTATTTGTATATATTTTTATTTAATATTCTATACTATTTTTCATATATTTTTATATTTTTTTTTATTTAATTTTTATTTAATAAGAATTAAATCATAAATTTTAAATGAATTATAAATTTAGTATACCCTTTTAAAGTTTATTAAATGACGCTAGCATTGTTTGTCTTGATAAAGAATAAGCAAAAAAAGTACTTCCTTCTTAATGGGCTTCCTATAAAGGCATTTTAATTAAATACTTTTTATAATCACTTTTATATACCTTAAGCTCTCACGCTGAATTATTTAAGAATTTGTCTACTATTCTGGTCTATTTTTTATTGTATAGCTAAAGCTTTTTATAACTGCTTCTTTCAATTAAAAATTGGACTAAATTAATGAATATTTTTTATAGTTTTTATTACATTATATTTATCTACAAAATTGTCTTAATTTTTTTATGTTTAGTAGCCATAAAGTCTTCCTTAGACAGTTCAAATATAAGCTTAAATGATTGGGTAAAACAACAATGTTGAAAACAACAAAAATATACAATATTTTGTTATCTTACAAAAATTATATCTATATAAAAAAGATTAAAAAAATGTTTCATAAAACAAATTGAACTACGCAAATTCATAGTAATAAATTTTATACCATAATAAATATTTGTTCATTACATTAACCTTTGGTAATTATTTTATACAAGTTTTAATCAGATTTTTATCTATGAATGCGCAGTAAGAAATGGAAGCGCTTTGTCTGGTTTCCATAATAATTTTATTGACCGCCTGAACTAGACTACAAAGCCCCAAATTTTCTTTTATATTTTTGTAATCGTCTGAACGATTTCTTTTGTTCATTTGACCTGATATGGTAACAACTTTTCAACATAAATTTCAAGCTGCTAAACAGAACATTATTTTGCATTAACCTAACATACCCCTTTGGTTTGTAGTGTATTAAAACCTGGTGCGGTAGCCACATTAAGCTTAGCTAAGTAATGCGCTATCTGTGTATCTGTGAGTGCGTTTGTGTGTGTGTATCTATGTGCACTTCATTTTACTTTGCTACAAAGTGCAAAACTTGTTTTTTTTTGCACATTTTGCGCACTTAGCGTTAAATAAAAAAAAAACCAAAACAAATAAAAAATAAACAAAAACAAAGCACACAACGAAAAATTAAAACTTGTTAGCTTGCCGCAAAACAAAAAAAAATAAACAAAAACAAAACTAAAGACAAAATATATGCATAACACATACATATACTATATACTTTTGTATGTGTAAGTTTTGTATATAAACAAATATTTATATACTTTATTGCCACTGCGACTTACCGCATGACGTTTCGAGTATGATTCAAAAGTGTTATAAAATTTTGCAAACTCAAAAAGAACCACAACAATAACAATAAACAGATCTACATACATACATACTCGTACATATATATATTTCCATATAGACAACACAAAATCTTATACGTATTTATGCTAATAATAATATTAAGTATACGCAAAGAAAAAATCTATTTGAAAGGTACAAAACCGAAATACTCTTTCCGTTTGAGTGCGTATCTTGAATAACACTTACAATAAAAGAAAAGTTGAGAATTATTTTTGAGCTTTGTGGGTTTATGGTTCAGCGCTTTTGAGGAAGTACTTTATGGAAATAAAAAAATGATTATCAAAGTGCAACAAATCTTTTAAAAAAATGGGGTCTTGTATAAGAATTTTTTTTTTCTATTATAGTTAGTTTAAGTTGGAAGTTATGCGAGTTATTTTAAAATTTAATGAGCAGGTGTTTTTTTAAATATAATATATACAAACTAGTTGTTTTAGAGGGAGCAACTACTTAAAATGCACAGAATGTTTACGGACTTTGATTTTGAATGATAATATTTAAATATTATTTGTAAAACTGACAGGTACAAAGTAGTGTCAAAATTCGGAGCATTCTAATAATTCTGGTACAGCGATTTTGTAGAAATTGTTTTTTTTTTTTTTCATTAAAAATTCAACGCTATAAAATGATATCTTGAGCGATAAACTTTAATACTCTTTTTTTTTTATTTTAATGACCGTGTGGTTTAAGCTTATATTAACGACTTCTACCTGTCTTTCACAAAAATCAATAAATTCATTCATTATTTTTTACAAAAACCAATAATGGAATTATTAACATTTTTAGCCCAAGTGTTTTGCAAATAGCTTTTTGAGCCAAATACCATAAAATTTAATGGCACATAAGCTAAAGTTTATGAAAATAGTTTTATGATTTCCGTCTAAAACAAATTTACGTACTGCAATTTTGGTTTATTTTTAATCCCGAAACTTAAGACATTAAAAAACTTGAATATAAATATTAATCGAAAATCCAATTACTTTATTTTTATTTGTAGAAAAAAGGGTAACGAGCCAAAACTAATACTTTCTAAAAACAAAAATATGGATATTCGTTTTATCCGTTTCTATTTGTTCTATCCAAGAGCAGATCGTCGAAAATCCTATCCCTTTATTTTTATTTGCAGAAAAAAGGGTAACGAGCCAAAACTAATGTTTTCAAAAATCAAAAATCAGGATATTCGTTTTTCCGTTTTTATTTGTTCAATCTAAAAGCAGGTTATGATTATTTGGGATCAAAGTTTCAAAAAACGCTGGTACGCTAGGGAGAACGTCCGAAAAAACTCGCTTAATGGCTGTTTTTGAGGTTATGTCAGAACTGAGAGTGACCCAAATACGAATAGTAGATTTTTTCATAATGTCATCTTTTAATCATATGTAAAGTTTTGTCCAAGTAAAATTCCAAAAATTTTAAACTTTAAACAGGAAAATATTGTATTAAAAATTATTGGTTTTAATAAAGACATAGGTGTCATATCTTTTTTAAAAAACTTCACAGCTTTTACATCAAAACTCTATTTAAATTTCATCAATCTGGGTCTTTCTTTAGTTCAAATGAAAAAATAATAATAATTCATTGTTCTTCAGAAGGTTTTAAGAAATGGGAGATCATTTTTGAATTTCAAAATTAAAAACTTAAAATGATAAAATAAAATAAACTTATAAAAATTAATTTTTTTTTTTTATTTAATATTTTATCTGTCATGGCAAGGAAAATTCGCTTCAATATCTTTATTCGTTAAGAAGATACGGTTTATCAAAAAATAGTTTTAAAATGAAAAATCCAATATTCAGCTATCGACAACTCGATAAATAATCGGAATTCTGTAATAAAATTTGACGTGGTTACTATTGGCTAGTAGCTCTACCAAATATGTAAAAATCATCAAAATCGGAGAATATAGACTTTTAGAAACGGAGTGAAAAATTCTTTATAAAAGATAAAGACATGGATTTAGTGATTTCATATTGAGCCTCTTGAAAATTTTGAAAATAAATTGAGATTCTTTTAAAAATCAAAAATAAAGGATTATAAAACTTTATTTGCGAACTATCTATGAAGCTTTTTCTAGCCATAAGGAGAATGAAAACAAAGGAACGAAGATTTCACATATGAGAGGAGGAAATCTCTATTAATGCCTTAAGTTTAAAGGCTTTAGTTTAAAGTCTTATAAAAAAAAATATGTTTTTTTTTATATTACAACATAGGTAATAAAAACTTAAAAAATTCTTTATAATTATTACGTGATTTAAAGTAAATAAAAGTTGATTATTTTTTTTTGACTACAAATATATTTTTAGTTAAAAATAAATATGAATTGCTAGTTAAAGGCCACTGAGGCGATTGAAAAACAAAAAACATGGTTTTTGGAATAATATTTTTTGCAGATCTTCTACCTCAAATTATAATTGCCAAGTTCCACAAATAACCGCAAGAAGACTCAAGAACATAAAATTTAACTAGTTTCAAAATTATCCGCGAAAGGCAGCAAAAAAACATGAAGAGAAGTAAAGAGCACCGTTCCAGAATAAATCATTAATTTAAAGCTCCAAAATACGATTCTTCACTTTCATAATTTGATTCTGACCAATTATGGGACGGCCCTTTTATTAATAAAATTCATTAAACAGAAATTCGTTATTCTCGAAAGCATCATAAAGCCAGCATATTCGAAAAAAAAGTATGGAAAAATTTTAGGCAAGTTCGTTATACGAAAGCTCCACTGTATTATGGAAAGTGAAAAGAAGAAGTTTGTTGTGGGGAATTCAAAAGTTCACCCATCGGGCTACAGAAGCGGATAAGTTATACGATTTATTTTCTTTTCTAAATAAATTATACTTTGTTTTATAATATAAAGTCAACTGAGCTTAGTTGTACCACTCTAATAAATAAATAAATAAATTACGACCATATTACAGAGAAATATTGTTTTTAAATCTAGATAATTCTCACTTTTGTTAGTCAGAAACTGCAAAACTCATTTTAAAGATTTTTATCGATTATTTTATTTTTTAGATCTCAAAGCTTGGACTTATTATGAGTAAATCTCAGATTGTTGTAACGAGACGTGCCATACGGATGTTGGTTTAATGAAATATTTTAGAAACACGCTATATAATTTAGAGTATATATTAGTCATACAACAAAGATCTAATGCCCATTGACATATTGTTAAAATAAAAAAGTCAAGTTATATTTATTCGTAGGAGAAAAAATTAATTTTGAGACTACGTCAACAAACGAACTTAGGAAGTTATGTGAGCTTTTTTGATAAGTCAACACATGACTTAGTTTTATCTGGAATGTGCGCTCTTAAGTTGCCAAATATGTTTACTAAGTTTAACGAACTTATCAAAAAATACTCATATAGAACCAACAGCGCATTTTATTCTAATAGAGCCCAAGCTTAACTTACTTCGTACCAGATATGTCTAGATAGATTAGACACGTAATGCTAATCAATATGGCTGACACCTGCTGCAACAAAAGTTCAACATGTCTTGCAGACTTTATGCCAAAGTGCAGATACCCTCACCAAGTGTATGAAAACAAAAACAACTTCACATGATTTTAATTTAAACTTTGAGTTGTTTTATCTTTTAAAATTTTTGGTTGTTTTTCAAAATAATATTTACGCAGTAGACATTTCTTTTGAATTCAGAAAATGCATATCTGATTTGGAATGACTAATGGGTAAATTTTGCTCACCAGTTCCGAATGAACTACACAAAAAGCAAACAATTATGTTTTATAGACGTACTACATCCGTAGTAAAGTAACGAATTTTTAAAACTAGATTGCACAGCAACCCAACAAAAAATAACAATAAATAAATAAAACTTAGTAATGAGGTTTTTTTTTTCTGTAAGCACTCAATGTGTCACTAATGCGTTAAGTGGACATTTGAACTCGTTTTTTGAGTTGAGTTGAGTTTAGTTAAGTTGATTTAAATTGGTTACTGACCCAATGCAGGGCAACTTACCGGGTGGGTTATTGTTCTATTTGCTATTTGCTATACTACGTAGTAAATAAATAGCCTTAATGATTTAATGAGCAGCACACACTCTAAACTCGACCGAGTTTCAAACTAAACTGTTTCGAGCACAATGAAAAATCGGCACAATTTATAAAAAAAGGAAATGCGTTTTAATAAAATTGCAAGCAATTTTTCGTACTAGCGATAAGTAAAAGTCAAAGGGGCGTTTTACTGGGAAATGCTGGCGAAATGCAATTGATATATAGTATATATAAAATACAAATATTGGGTTGCAACAGCCGCATCCTAAAGATAGGTCAGCAATCCGAGTGCAATCTGGCATTTTAGTAGCTATATTTATAGTTTAATATATAGACAAGATAACTATCCAAGTTTTTGAGTTCATAATTGTCACGTCTCAATTAAAATAAACTTTTTATTTTTGTTATGTCTGCAGATTGTTGTTGTGTTTGCCTTATCAATTAAGACAACAAAAGATCGGTGTGAGTAACAACAACAAAAAAGACAACCCAAACAGAAACTGGCAACAGATCACGCCTGGTTGATTGGACGTCTGATTAACGGTCACCACAGTTATTAATATGCCCTTTTAAAGTTCAATAACACAACTCTCGCAACACTCCGGAACAAAACAAAACAGCCAGACCATGGATCACCAGCGATCCAACACGGTTTGGTGCCATGTACATTTATACACTGTAACCAAGGGGTCATGTATGTTAATGACAGGCGTTAGTTTATGAGTTCTTTTTACCAAAATGCTTATCTTGTATAGGGTTGCGATTGAGCAATTTATGAACCAGATCAAAGGAACCTTAAAAGGAACCTTTCTTCCCCCGAATTTTGTTGTTTATGTCCAAAATAGAAACGATAGCTGAACGATTTTTCAATTCAAAAAGCAGACTGCTTACAAAGTGGAGTTGTCTGTCCCTCATCGGGGTCCTTAAATAGCGGAAAGTGGAACGCTCGGTACTATGCAGGGTAATTGGGAAATAAAGTACCAATCAAACTTAAACAGACAAAACACCTTGGATGTGCAGATTGGGAACATATCACCGATGTTGGTTTGAAGGGATAGCAACCTTCCTTTCTGAGACATTTTTTTTCACGAATCGTCATGAAGAACTATGCTCTAAATAGTAAACCAAAAAGTCTCCGAAAAAATATTTGGGCCTTGAATAGAAGACTTACATGATATGTCTATATCAGCTCCAAAACGAATGGAGTGGATAATGCTTATCGGAGCTTGGTCCAAACAAAAAAGTGGCTAGAAGCTGCTCATGTACAAGGCCGCTATCAAGGACGGCATTCTGTCCTAGGGCACTAGCTTTAAGGCAAACATAAATATCTTAGAAAGTCTGGGCTGGGAAAAATTGTAGCCGATTCATACAAAGTTCGGAGCGAGAGGCAACAAGAACCTATCCAAACTCCCTTCTGTCCGAGAAGAGTTCTTTGAGCTGACCTCGCTCCACATTGATCTGCTGGAGCCACACTTTAACCGCTTTGCAGGTCAACCAGGTACTTCGTTGGGCCACGACCTGACATTTAGACTAACCTTACTCAATGTGATCTATTTCAATTGTAATATTATTAGATTACAGTGGAATGAGAGATGATATTCCCGAAAAGTAAAATTTTCGAAAATGGCAAAAAAAAACAGATAGTCTCGAAGATTTGCGTCTAGTCTCAAAAAAAATTTCGAAAACGATGAATTTTTTTAGTTTTTGGGAAAGGAATTAAACAAAACTTGCAACTATCTGCAGCAAAAAGACACAGAAATCCAAAATTTCGGTTCTATAGATCTTATAGTCTGTGAAATCCGTTTGTAAAATTAGGCTTCTAGACCCAGAAACAGCCATTGACTAATACATAGACTCGGAAGTTCATGCGATTGATGATTTTGTAATAATTAAAATTAAGCAAATGTACAGGGTGCAAGAAACTTTTGTAATCTGTGGTCGCTGAGAACGAATATATAATGAGAAAATGAAACCCCTAAGTGAAAATTTTCAAGAGAAATTACACAGTAAAAAATGATTGTCTCAAAAGGCTTAAGACGAATGACGTCAAGGGAATATATTTCGTAACTTTAAATAGCCACAACTTTGCGAAAAAATTCGTGATCGTAATTGATCTCTTGAACTTCCGCATTATAAGGTAAGATTGGTACTAAATTATGCAACTGGAGAAACAGACCTTAACAAATTTGTTTGCAGAATGTACATAAGCTCAAAAGTAGAAAGAAGAAAATAACAGTTTTTCGGGTACATAACCTCAAATATCTCAAATATTGCAGACTGTACATAAGCTCAAAAGTAGAAAGAAGAAAAAACACAGTTTTTCGGGTACATAACCTCAAATATCTCAAAATCCTCACGTGATGGGCCCATTATGATCGAAACCGGATTCTACACAGCAAATTACTTCTCAAATTGACATTAGCTTTTCAACAACTGACATAACCCATAATATTTGTAGATCTGCGTTATTAACACAGCAAAATATCAACAATTTTCAAGATCAAACTTTGTAGAAATACCTAGTGTAAAATATTCCAACATTAGGCCTTAAAAGACGCAAAAACTTTCTACATTTACTTGTATGTAAGCGTAAGGTTTATCTTGACTTCAAAATTAAAAGTTAACCCTACAAAGCAAAGCGAAATGTCCAAAAGTTATTTAATTAAAGAGTTCAAACCTTTTTTACTACGAAGGTTTTGAGATGGCAAGAAATTTGGCTACAAAGGTAAACGTTTTTGCTTTTATTAATTGTATTATTATTCACCTTTTAAATTTTTAAATTTAATAATTTTCATTATTACCTTTAAAAAAAGTGCATTAAAGGTTATAAGTAATGCAAAATGTTTAAATGAAATATAAATAACGTCACGCCAGATGATCAAGGCTGATAAACAATTTTGTAAGGTTAGCTAATTTAATAATTTTAAAAATTAACTTGCATTATTTAAAATCATATAATTACAAGATTAACAAAAAACATTTTTAAAGAGTCGGCAAAAATGGGTTGTTTTTTAATTCAATTAAATTTAGTTTATTAGTTTGGTATGACCTAAATAATTTTTGAAAAGTTTCTTTGCCTTTTTGTCATTATTTGTCTTACAAACGTGTACAAAAAAAAAGTTCCACATAAATTTTGTAATAAAAAGGAATTCTAGAGCTACCAAATACGTTGTGTAGACTTATGCGAGTCTAATCAGCAAGGAAAGGTTTTCATTTGTATATTAGAAACTTCACTTATCCTTCATATATACACATTTTTCATCAAAAATAAAGTAACAGCTATCAAATATGTTATGTAGACTCATGCTTTGCAGCCTACTTACCAAGGCGAACGTTGATCATTTTTCAAAAATATCACCCTATATCTTTATATTTGAAATTTTCAGCAAATCTGACGCTTTTACGGCAAAAAGTGCGAGCAGAGCATTCAACTGTCGGGATTTAAATTTACTCCCCATATGCATCAATGCCAAAAGTGCAAAGATACTTTAACAATGGAGCATGAATCATGTAATGCTGCTTTTGACATTTGCATTAACTGATACTGCAACACACAACAACAGCAACAACAATAAATGCATTACTGGGCGTATCTTGCCGTTTGCAGTGACACGATGCATAAATATATAATTATATTAAGCATACATGGGAAAATCTCTGATTATAACTACTACAATAAATATGTATAAGTTTTTACTATGTTTACACGATACTCTTAATGGCAATGACATTCAATTCATAAACAAGGACATGCGTAAACTATAGATTACGATTACAATGCATGACTAAGAAAAGTCGAGTGTCAGTTTTTATGGTTAGTTATCGATCGATTTGTCATTTGTGTTGTATTTACTCATATAATATTTATAACAGAAAAAGCAGTAAAGTCGAGACAAAGAGCCCACAAAAACCACAAATTAATGAGTAGTTAAAGGAATATTATTATTATACTTTGGCGAACCAAAGCAGTATGACTATGTGTTAAATCTTTTATGCTGGCCTTTGGTATTCATAAG
This sequence comes from Chymomyza amoena, assembly GCA_037043745.1. Lineage (NCBI taxonomy): Eukaryota > Metazoa > Arthropoda > Insecta > Diptera > Drosophilidae > Chymomyza > Chymomyza amoena. The sequence continues at coordinate 17,704 of JBAMAX010002214.1, read as the reverse complement.
AGCTCTCAATGTAGGACGGACTGAAGTCTATTTCTAAGGAAAGAAATTTCGACGTTTTTAAATTAGTTTTTCGAGTCAAACTGTTTGACAGTAAAACAACATACATCCACCTACTAGACCTTATTGAAACACTCTTTATAAAGGATGAGTTTGGAAAAATTCTGGTTTTAGTATTTCAGTAGCTCTAGTTAAACTCCTTCCAAAAACTTCGCAACTTAACCTCTGAAAAAGTTCCGCCAAAGTTCTAAGGTTATAGTACCCCAACTGGACCATTTAAACTTTATATAATTATCATTTCAAAATCTGTTGAGCGAAAACAAAAACAATATTAGTCTATAATATATATATATACGTCTGTACATTAAAATTTAAACTCATGCACAATATTATAATCTGGCAATATCATTATCACGTAAAATAATGAGGGTCATGACCAAGTACCCCGATGGTTTACATGCGGAAGAGATTTACATAATTTAAAAGAAACAAGTTCAAATGGATTAATGCTTGAAGTGATTAAATTCTTTTTATGTTTTAGTATATCAGAAGCTAATTATAAATAAGCTTTACTCTGTACTATATGAGTAAGTATCGCACTTCATTTTAATTCCGCATAAAACTTAAGCCGCAAAATTACAAGTTCTTGAATTCTTACTAAAAAAAATTAATATACAAATAAATTTAACTTTTATACAATATGTTCTTTTGTAGATTTTAATTAGTTAATTTCTGCAGTTGGATTTTGTTTATTTTTCACAATCTTTATCACATCATTGTAAATTTTCCGAAGTCACAATATTATAACCAAGTAGAAAATTATTACTAAGTAGTGGAAAAGCTTATTATAACTTGAACTCTTAACTATCTATATTAGATTTCACATAAATTGTAAATATAACACAAGTTTACTCGAAAAATAAAACTTTCTCAAAAAATATATTTTTAGGTTCTCATTTTCAATCACTTCTCAATTTTGCAAAATTTTCAGTTTGCGTTCTATTGACAAAAAAAATATTACAAATTATTGTAAGCTTTAAGCTGAAAGATAATTCTTTTACGAACATTTGCAATCTAAGATCTTCAAAATCGAGTAAAAATTGTAGATGCTAAGGAACAAAGTTACCTTAAAAATCATTTTTTATAAATAAAAAAATATATCGTGAAATAAATTAAAATTCAAAAGTATGTTTTTTTGGTTCTTCTTTCTTTTAAAGCTTTTCAAAAAAGCTCAAAGTGGCCCAACTTACAATTGTAGATGCTATAGAATCAAAATTATCACATCGAAATTTGTGGATATTCTTAATTTTACCAATAAATTAAACGCTTTATTAAGTTCTACGTTTAATATTAAGTATACGCATAAAGTTGTAAAATCAAGAGAGTAGCTTTTAAATTAAATTATCAGCTTAAAAGCTAATTATCAAGTTCTGATTATCATTAATTTATGATGCTATTTTGGTACTTCTTTCTTTTCACAATCTTCCACAAAAGCTATATCAATTAAGAGTAGTTACTTGAAAAGCTTGATCTATATGAATTTCTTATGAATCCGAAGATTTTGGAGCTAATCTTAGTAACTTTTCTTGATGGGGTGGATTGACCTGAATTTTCGATTCAGCAACTCCAAAAGGAGTTTGCAGAATGAAAACAAGATCCGTTGGACCAATTCCGAGGGCGAAAACGATTTTTAGGTTCAGAGCCCTAAAATCTTTCAATTCAAATTAATTAGCTTAAAAGCTAACTCCCAAGTTCTGATTGAAAATTAATTTATGATGCGAATTTTGGAACTTCTTTTATTTCAAAATCTTCAAAGAAGATTAGAGACTAAAGATAAAACTTGAAGCCAATTAAGAGTAGGTAGTTAAATACCTAAAGCTATATGAATCATTGTCATCTCATGGAATACATAGACAAACCTGTCGAAGCTAACATATGTTTTCCTATGAATCCCGCATCAGCTATTAGCCAGCTATTACCAAAGATTTAAGAGGTTATCTTAGAGACTTGTATTGCTGGGTTGGATTTGATCTGAAATTTGGATTCAGCTATTCCAAAAAGAGTCTGAGAGCAAAACGATTTTTAGGTTCAGAGCAGAATCCGAATCCGATTCCAAAAATTTTAAATTCAATTATCAGCTTAAAAGGTAATTCCCAAGTTCTATCAGCCAACTATTACCAAAGTTTTTTGAGGTTATCTTAGAAACTTGTTTTGCTGGTTTGAACTTTATCTGAAAATTGGATTCAGCGACTTCAAAAAGATTCTTTAGGTTTTTCCAAGTCTGAGAGCGAACCGATTTTTAGGTTCAGAGCTCAGAGCATGTCTTCTATATGTTTTTGGGATCGTTGAATCCTAATCCGATCTCCAAAACTGTGCTGGAGGGTTATGTCACGATACTGATATAACCTCCAAAAAACTAATAAAACGAGGTATTTTGGAGGTTATGTGCGAAACCCGACTTTTCGCACTCAGCGGCCCCAAGAACACACATTTCACATTTTTGAGGTTAGGGTAGAATTTAGATGCTTTGATACAATTCTGTTAAGAGAATTTGGAATCAAAATCTCTATTAATTCAAGACACTGCTGTTCGAATTCGACTATAAACTGTAGGGCCCTGTTATAGAGAGATATAGAGATCCCTAATACTCCGCTCAGTGGCGACTGACAAAAAAGTCAGTGAGGGAAATTATTATTTGGACTCATCCTGTAGAAATGTAAAAAATTATTTCCAAAATGGTCCCTCATTGCGTGGGGCTCTGTTATTATAAGTCATCACCCCAGATTTACTGGATTTCATTATAACTCAAGTCCAGCCCCTTACTAAGCGTCTTAAATTAATGTAATGATTAAAACCCGCATTAAATACAAAACCTACATAAGCAACATTAAAATATCAATTCAACCGCAAAATTTCCAAGTTCTTGATTTCTTACGACATAAACTAAATAACAAAATAATTGTAACATTTATCATGATATTTTGCTTGACAATTTGCTTTTAGCATTGAGTTTTCCCATATGCAGCTGAAATATAAACCTCACATGGTTTTTTTTTTTTGTTAATTTTACAATGAAAGTCAAATTGTCTGCGAGGCATAAAAAGTATCTCTCTAGATTACAATCTTAGAGGAGGAACTCAAATGCACGAGCTAAAAATAAAGCCAAGTTTCAGTTTCAATTTGTGATGAGCCAAGACAATATAAAATTTATAAAAGCCACAAGCCAGAAGAAAAAAAAAAGTAAGACATTAGGAATGAAGGCGGGAGGGCGTTTCGTTCGCCAAGGGAGTGTCAAAAGTTGAGGTCGTCGTTATGGGGGGAAAGCCTTCATGGGGACTGAAAATTGAGACGTCTCCGAGTAAATTACAGCCGTCAGCCATATGTTTGTAAGTAATATGTAAAATATTTGCCTTGCAAATGAATTAAAATTGCGTTTAACTTGATGAGCATATGCAAAATAATGACAAAATAATGATGCCTAGCACGTTTCAAACGACACAAAGATATATGGTATAGATATATTTAAAAGAGACCCAACCAACCTTGGCTCAAGACGAAATTTGTATATCAAACATTTTTCCTTAATTGGTAAATAAGCTATGTTTTTTTCACCTTTGTGGAGCCCATAAACTTAAATAAAACTTAAGCATTTTATTTTTGGGCAATCTGCAAAGATATCGTTAGCTACCTTATCATTAGATCTAATGAACTCTGCTCGTGACTATATCTAAGCAGCGCCTAAATTTCAATTGAGTGCAGGGTATTTCATGGTCGAGCGTTCAAGTGCGCAAATTACTTTTCAAGGCAGTTACGTCCAAAGCCGCAAGATAAACAAAATGTCGTCTCTCTCTGTATAATACAAGTCGGTGGCGGTATATTCAAAACACACGCATACAAAGCTATACTAATATTTATTATATACTATAATAAATAGCATGTACTATATACATAAAGTGTGAGTATGATTTGCTTTATATTTGCGATAAATGTTCGTGACATTGGGAGGCACGAAAGCTTTATAGGACGTATAATGCATTTTTACGTACGTATCTTTAGAGAAAACCCAGAAATGAAAAAGAGAGCGCATGATAAAAACAAGTGAACAAGGGAACTACTGGATGCACTTTCAAGGGCATTTTAATGACTTCTCTTGAGTATTGGTTGGGGAGGAAATTTTAAAACAGCTTTATTTGAAGTTGGACTTTCCGGATTTGTAACATATTTATTATACCCTGTATGTTACCTATAGGTACATATAAGAGGTATAGACCTTTAGCACCTGATGCGCACATTTCCTTACTAAATAAAGTTGTTGAATCACGAGATGAACTTGAAACTGACCTCCATTAACTTAAAAAGACTTTTTTAACCTTACTTTTGATTTTTATCAAAATCGGTAAAAATTTACTGTACTTTTTATAGGAGAAAATATCGTTCTTCTAAAAAAATCAAATTGGAAAGTTCTTAGAAGAAATCAAATTTTTTCGAAAAAAAAAGGTTCGGGTTAGTGCTTGCAGTTACTTGATGTTATATCATTGCATATTTCTTTGCAATCATCGATGTTTTTTTTTTTATTTTTGATCATCGAAAAAGCAAATCCCAAAGAATAGAAGTTGGGGTTGATGCAATTTGGTATTTTGACAATATTTTAATGTCGAAAACTTAGATTCAAGCATGACCTTTTTTTATAGATCTCAAATGAAGACGCTACTAGAACAAGTACCTCTGTATTCCTCAAACATCCACAAAAAGCAAGAAATGCTGGCAACCTAGCGAGGAACAAGCGGAGTTCGCTCAAATCAAAAGCGCTGTAAAGATTTTATTTAATAACCAGAATAAATGGATCTCAAATTAGTTTGAAGATTACGAGACTCCAATTCTGGCTGGAACAGAACATATTTTTTGTTATAACTTACAGGCTCACAAAAAAGTGGTGTAAATTTTACATGTGACAGGTGCGCTCCTTATAGATTTTGGGCAGCGAAATCTGAAGTCCAAAAAAGCCCGATCCAAGAATTCTTAGATAATTTTCAAATTGTCTCACTTTATGGGGTTATTTGGTATTATCTCATAGCCCATGTGTGAGTGGGTTTTTTTGGACGGGTATTTTGAGTTCCACTGACTTCATATTCGGAGAACATTTCCACTTTGGAGTTTCATATAGAGTTTATTTTAAAGAGATTTTCTAAAAGCTTTGATTTAAGTTAAAAAGTTAAAATTTTTCAAAAATTGCGCTTGATTACAAAATCATATAAAATGTTATTGGAACATACATATATCCAGGATTCTTTTTCTTATTTTCCAACAGTGTTAGTACAGTATCGATAATGAAAACAATTAACATTTTCTTGTAGCGGAGTATGCCAAATAGTTAAAGATAAAATAAGATTTTTGAAAGTAAATCTAATCAACCTTAAACTTAAGGTAATTCCATCTTCCTTAACATGTTATTTGAAACAGTTTGAGACAGGCTTATTGGGTTTCGTTTTTCACGAAAAATTTGTGAATTATTTTAATAAAAAAGTCCAATTCTTAAAGAACCAACGTGACTAAAGACAGCTGAATTTTAATTTGTAAGCCTTTTTTAATTATTCTTTAGATTCTGTATTAGATACAATTATGAGGTCCTGTCTTCTGTTTAAAGCTGAAGAGTCTTAGGAATTTCTCGCCTTTTTCTGCTTAGATAGTTACGAGTATCAGCTCAGATAGTGACTGAGATCACCTAGAGATTACGAGGTTCATTGTGTTGCCTAATTACAAAAAGAAGACGAATTGAAGAAAAGGAGGGTCCCCAGTTGCAAATCAATTTGGAGGATTCTTCGAAAGCAGCCATCTATATTTGCTGATTCCAAACAGTATGAATAACAAAATACTAAAATATGCTTTTCATACCAAAAGCCACAACCTGCCCTCAAAAGATTTCGGAGACCAAAAAAAGTTGCCATACATTATTTTTAAAAGCAAAAATTCAAGGTTCCTCACTAAAACTAATTCAATTGTATGATATTTTTTCTTTTTTGTTTGCATTGAAATAGTAGACGCTGAAATGAGTAAGAAATTCCACAAATCAATGCCAATAGTAAAAATCGAATAAAAAACGTTTGAAACAATTAAGTTCATATTTCTTCATTGAAAGTCAGTTCTTCTTCGTGATGTCGAGCTCTTTTTTTTTTGAGTAAAAGCAACCGCAATCGATTTAAGTGCAATTTGTATGAAAAGCTAGCGAATTCCAAGTTTTAATAGCATAATGACGAAACAGGACATACAAGTATAATGAGGCTATTAATTGTGAAACTCACTTCTAGAGTGGCGTCTTGAGCCACTTCCCAGTTCTGATGCCAAAAACTGGTAACTCGACATAGTGGAACAAGGCTACGAGATACTTAAAGCTGGCAAGAAGTGTATAGAAAGCTATTTATCAAACTACTGAGCTTCGTGTGACAAAAAAAAAAACAAAACCAACAATAAACAAGAAATTGCTGCTAACGTCAGAGAGTCGGACGGACGTCTGTCTATCCAGCAGCTGACGACGACGACGGAACGCAGTAAAACTGAGACTGACTTTGACCCACTGTTAAGCAGCGTTACTTGACTCGATCCCCGAGTCCAAACACTTAAGAGCAGCTGAACAGTTGTCTGGTTCGAGTGTGCGGGGGGCTGCAGTTTTAATTATTAAATTTCGTGCTTTGCAATTCTGTTTAAGGCAATTTTCAACAGACGTTGCAATTTTATGACTTGGGAAAACACAAAGAACTTAATGCATTTTTATACACTGTAATTGGTAGGGTTAAGGGTATTATAGAACATATGTTGTTAATGTGAGTATAAGCAGCAACGATAGATTGTCTGTTCAGATAGACCATAAAATTGCTGGAGTTGTTGTATTAATTACTAGAATAAGAAGCATCGAGTTAGGTATCGATTATTTGTTTTTATAAACAGCTTGTGATAGTACAGTAAAAATAACTTTAAAAAAAGAGGTTGACCAGAAAAAAAAGTGGGTGCTGGAATTTCTCTTAATGTAATACATAAAAATATCGTTTTGTGAATTTTTTGATACACAACAAAACCAAAAAAGGGCAAGCGGGTGATTAAAAATATAAAAAACTGTATTCTAGAAATTTTGGCGTCCTCTACTGTACAAAATATGAACGTCTAGGTAACCCTTCCTTTGACGTTTTTTTGCCTTGGAATTTTTGGTATAAAGATAAATGGGCTCAAACGTTATGTCAAAATAACCCTACCGGGAGAGGTCACCTTTTTAATAAAATAGGGAGATACAAAGTGCTTAGAAGTTTTGTGCAAGCGTGGATAGAAGACGGGCTACTTCAACAAGGAATATCAAGCGATTGATCGTCATAGACGTTGCTGACACTCTCTCTATTTATAATAATTGGATATCCTGCGGCGAGGCAGATCTTACTTTTCTTCGAAAATCAGTACAATACTTTTTTTGCAACCATCGTATTCATCAAGTGGTTTATTACAATTTCAGCAGACCACAGAAGCAGAACAAAGAATTCGAACCTTAGAATGCATTGAAGGCTTGGTCCCCCATTGACTTTAAGAACACTTCTGAGAAATGGCGTAGGTGACGGAGGGATGATTTTAAAGGATCGTACCACACTGAGAATATATTGAGCCTTCTTTTACAAATTTGTCTTTTCACATGAACAAAAGAGAAAAAGAGAAAGTTTTCCATATTATCAGCTCTTTGCCGAGGAGATCCTTTAAAAGTTGTGTGAACTGCTTTGATACAGACTATTTTGAAATTGATCATGCATAACTGAAGCATTCCCAAACTCTTAAAAGTGCACCCCTTTCCACTTTTCTTATTTCCCTAATTTTCCAGAAAACTCTTTATCCTTATCCCCGATACTCCTATTATCGGTATCCTGTCCTGTTTTTGGACTAAATGAGATGGGATAATAAGTCCCAACTACCGTTTTAACTTACCCAAGATAAACATTTTTTTAAATAAATTGTTTATACTTTTTTCGAAATATTTTTTGCACTTTCTTATAATATTTAAGACATAGAATTTAAAGCAAAATTTGCAAAAACATTAAATAATGAAGAGTTTTCAGCAGAGGAATCAGAAATGAACTCTGGCCATTTTTTCATTCCTTTTATAAATGGTAATGTTGGGCCTGAAATCTTAAAATTTGATTTTTCGTGGCATTACACTTACGTATTGCAATGAGAAATCCTCTTAAATTTTTCATTAGGGAATTTGTATCTTATTTATGTACTTCAAAGACACTTGAAAAGTAATCTCTTAAAACCAAAACCCTACTGTATCGCACACTAATTGTACAAGTTCTCACCTACTCGAGCGAAACTTAGGTTTTAAGCAGAGCAAATAAAAACAAACTTCAAATATTTGAACGTAAGATTCTGCGAAAAATTTTTCAAGGAATACAAGAAAACGAAATAAGACCACAACGATATAACCATAAGTTATTGAATCTATAACTTTAACCCTGACATCATAACATTCATTAAATCAAACCAATTAGGATGGACTGGCCTAGGTGGTAAAGGGAACGACAGCTATCCTCCAAAACGAATAAAGATTGGACAGTCTGTAGGTAACCAAAAAAGAGGTCATCCGAATTTGAGATGGTTGGATGGGGTGGATCAAGATGCAGAGCACTTTGAACAGAGCTCACAAATTCGAGAGCGCGACAAATGGAGGCGAAAACTGGCAAAGACCCGACCACGGTTGTCTCGCTAATGATGATGAATCTGTCATAAAATCTTCGGAGCAGAAGCAGAGGTCAAACGTAATTGAGATGGTTGGATGGGCTCGATCAAGATGCAGAGGACTTAGGACGAAGATGTTAAAGCACACAAGCCCGAGATAACTACGAAGCCAGAGATCGAGGTATAAACTTTAATAGTCAAAGACAATCTTCGGGTGGCATGAAAGCACTTGTAAATCTTTATATTAGTACTTCTAGTTACATATGTATTTATAAATTATATGTTCAAGAATGTATAAAAACTTTTAAAAAATAGACAAAACTTTATTAATTTTTGTATCTTACGAACCCTGTGCGTCTAATAAAAATGAATAATGTTGATGGGTTCAAAAAAAATTTTCTTTGTCAAATTATTGCAGAGTATTCCATCGTCACCACTCCCCCAACTTTTACACATTTTTTATTTAACTGCTTGTTGGCAACGCTTCATTGAGCGAAAACTACATACTATGTACCACTGTCCCTATCCCTTCATATCCCCTTATCCATGTTATAATCAGACATATTTCGAGCTATTAATTAGACAACGGGCATTATGCCAAGACACATAAAAACAACAACAAACAAATAATTTTGCATATTCAGCTAAAAATGCAATAGCAACAGCAATAAATAATATAAGGAAAACCCACGCCAAATTGCAATATTTTAGGGCACTTTTCATGGCTGTTGCTTTATGGCCGCCACTGGTCAAAAGCGTTTTGTAGGCGCCGGAAAAATGTCGCCAAAATTGCCTACGTCGACCCTAAATAAATTATTATTATATAAAATCTTTTTTTTTTCGCTCTGCCGCATTGTTGATGACACTGTCAAAATATTCCGAAAAAAGTGTGAGAATATGTCGCACCATATTATAAATTAAGCCAAACACATGAGCCCCAAAGTCATGTGGCTTTTTCTATGGTTTGGGCCCATATTATATGTACTATGCATATGCATTACAAAGTTCAGGCCTTGAGGCGTTTGGTTAAGCTAGACACTGTCATATTTTTATTTCTTTACTTTTTTGTTGTAATGCCAACTGGGTTTCTATAAATATTCTAGTAGCACTGCATTTATATGCATATAACGTTGTGACGTGACGTGTACGGGTCTAGTATGTGTTTATGGTTATGCCTTCTTACTAAAGGTTTGGCCAATTTTCTATGACTGACACTTGAGAAATGCATATGAAATTTGAACATACATAGTATCCAAGTGGCTTCTATTATAGCATCTATTTTTATTACCCAATTGGCTGCGTAAGAAGGTCAAGGCGTGATTTCAAAGTTCTTGGGCGAGTTTATACTGAAAAGCAATTTGGTACAAATTTATACTATGAAAGCTGAGCCTTTTTTATGGATTTTAACAAAGCGATCTATTTTAGACTGCTTAGGTATAAGTTATAAAGTTATACCTCGAAGAAAGTTCTCAACAGGTTTGAGGTTGATGAAAGTCATCTAATCCATCAAATGCACAAAAATTTGTAGAATATAAGAGAAATAAAAAGTATTGCTTTATTGATTTCAGTCAAAATATTCTCCATAACACCTGCATGCTCACCCCAAGGGATATCTTGAAAAAGATGAATCCGTATGACGCCCGCATAGCTCCTAGTTATAGCAATTAATTCTTGAAAAATCAATATGGATATAAGTGAAATAAATTGTTTTTGTTTATTGATTTCAGAGAAAGGTATCTGAATGCTTCTAGCAAGGATGTCTTGACGATCGTATAAATCCCAGTTAAATTAATTTGTACTTGAAAAATCAGTAAAACATCTTTAAACTTCAATAATTCGATATATCAATACCGAAAAACTTTTGAATGAAATAAAATTAAAGGCTTATAAGAGTAATTAATGGGGGTGTAATTTACCAGGTGTCGTCTGTGGCCAACCTGTGGAAACCTTCAAATGTTAAAGCATGGAAAGAAACAACAACGGAATTTCTACTCCATGGGGTAATCATGCGAAAAATCCCCCTGTTACGGCAGCTGGTACAAGGATTTTGGAGGTGTCTAAAATATGCGAGAACAGACCGAAGAATGTAACCAAGAAGAGTAATTCCTAGAGGATCTATCTCTCGAATCAGCAAAGGTTAGTCTGCTAATCAATTCGACGTCAGAAGAGCCCTTAAAGTTGTATGACCGACAAATTGAAAGAGTCGATGAATTTTAATATTTGGGAATCTTAAATACATCTAGCGGACATACAACGACAGATGTAACTGCAAGAATTAAAAAGTCTATCGGTGGCTTTACGATCTGGTCATCGAATTATTATAGAAACCGAACCAAAATGTTGATCCTTAAATCTTGGTTTCTTAAACGTGGTTTGTAACAGAACAAGTAAGGCAGCTATGTCAAGCGATGTCCTCGTAAGATTTTGCAGATATTTTGGCCAAATCTAATATCAAAAAAAGAACTGTGGGCAAGAACTGGCATATTGAACGTTAACGTTGAAATTCGAAGAAGGAAACTCCGATGGATAGCCCACACATAACGCAATCCCCCCAACGACAAGACCCATATGTCCTTGCAATACAAGGCCTCTCGAAAGTTACATGAAGACAATCAGTGCTGAGCGAGATTAACACCAACGTGGAACGTGGCAGCAGGCGATATGCTAATATCATCGAGCTAAGGGAGACCGCTCTACGAAGAAGACAACGGAGACTACTTGTGGATAGCTTATGCCCAACATAGAGGCAGTTTAATTAGGGATTATCAAAAGCATTGGCTGTTATAGGTTAGGTTAGCCTGCTTGACACAAGATCGAGATCATCCTAAGATCTTACGTTTCATGGTAATACCTTAGTTAAAATAGTAAAATAATGATAAAAAGAAGAAGAATTTTAGGAGGGAAGAGAGTATAAGTACCACCCCCACGGTAAAAAAAAGACAGTTCCGCCCATTCTTGCTGCTTACTGAACCATTTTGAGGATTCGATAAATCCAAGCTCAGATTTGTTAGGTCTTCAAAAAAACGTTTTTCCATATACTGGAGGCGATTCCTAAGAAGGGCTGGCTCCTTAACCCGGCACATGCAGTATGTGGCCCGTAGTTCCGACTAGCCTTCCTGCTTACTGAACCATTTTGAGGTTTCGATAAATCCATGGGAAGATTTGTTACGTCTTCAAAGAAGCGTTTTCCCAGATACTGGGTGCGTTTCCCAAGAAGGGCTGGACAGACCACTACAGGTGTTGCATGATTTCTATATCCTCCTCGTCCCTGCTGATGCGTTGTGGGGAACATGCATTTTCTCAGCAAAAAAGGTCTACGACGCAGTGCCTCGATACAGCTCCTATCACTATCTTATTCCTGCTCTTGTGGTTTCGCAGGATTCCGGAAGTTCGCTTTATTGCCTGATTTACCTGAGCTAAATATTTGGCATGAAGGTGTAGAATTTTGGATAGTAGATCTCAATAGTTACTAATATTCCCTTAATGACGGTGACTACTTTAAATAGCAAAGCTTGTTCTTGGCCTTTTAAGCCATGCAAATATAATTCACTTTTTAAATATTTAAAATGAAAATCCTAGCTTTAGCTTCCATGAAGTATGACCTCAATAATTTCAAGCCAATTAAGCAAATTATATAGCTTGAACAAAAAAGTAATTCTAAACACCAATTATATACTCGATATACTAATGACATAATCTAAATTGATCCTTAAACGCTGCAAAACAAACCCACAACTGGCAAACCACTTTAAAGTTCTCATAAAGTCAATCAGGCATTAATAATATGCATATTGAAGCGCACGACATCAATGGCAGTCAGTGGCAGTCAATGGCAGTGCCCCAATCTCGGCCTGACATCCTTTCTGTGTGGGTGTTAAATCTTTTTCCTAGCTGTTTTCTTTACAAATTTTTGTTTTTCCTTTTTTTAGACCCTGTCAACGTCATTGGCACATGGTAAAAATGACGTCCGAATTTACATACAAACACAGGCATGCTGTGTGTTTATATAAGTATCTAAAGTGCCGCATTTTATTGCTATATACACTCAGTGCGATATGTATATGTATATATGTAATATATAACGCACATAGCGCCACAATAAATCTCATCGACAGTGTTTGCGTGGGCACTGCAGCCATTTATACAGCTCTCCCATGGTGCGTTGGCGTTTGGCGCAGACCCATAGCCCCCATAACCCAAACCCAACACTCCTTAGCCAAAACCCAGCCCTTTCCCACCATTAAGCATGAAATAGCATTTGCTCAACAGTTTTGTTGCTTTTCATATTTTCACAAGTAATTGCTGCGCACAGCGGTTTTAATTGGACTGCAACTACAGATACACAGACCATATTTTATATATATACAGAGATACTTTTATATATATCTTTAACCCATATGCAGCACAGCCCTGTTGGGAGCAAAACGCCAGCTGTGGCAACAGCTGCTGTGCGTCTCCAACATCCCTCTTGGAATTGCAAATTGAATGCCAGCAATGCAGATGTCAGTCGGTAGTCATCAGTCCTCACTCAAGTCTTTTGGCATTTCAAATGCTTTGGCCCAAATGTTGCCCCTTAACGCAATATGCATATATTTTTATGCTCTTGAAAAAGGTATTGTAGATTTTTCCCAGAAGTTTGTCACAAATTATGTTTTAATCTAATTTGCGTAAAGCTATTGACTGTCGTTTACGTGGAAATAGCTGGAGTGCATCGTGTTTCCAACTAAACCAGGTTGACGCACAAGGGTCAAGGTGTGTGCCTCTTAAGCTGATTTCTACTTGGTTAATAGACTAATGGGCGCAGATAAGACTTTGCTTATCTTTAAGCAGGCTTTTGCGTAGATTAAGCTTAAATGAACTGCCTCAGTAAAGCATCCTGTAACAGGTCACTACCCAGTGAGGGGCTGGCCAGGCAAGAAGTAAAAGTAAAATGAAAATAGATAGGATGGAGAGTCAGCCAACTCGTCCATAACCAAATCAATCGCAGCTGAAACTCGTTTCTTTTACAAAAGTTCCCAAACAATATATAACAAGATTATACAAGTCATATTTCTTCAAGAGTAGGAATGTATACAACTCAAGCCTCGATTGAAGCCTGAAATCTCTAGAAGGCACGTTCCAAGAAAGCCGATAGGAGAATTCCTTTCAGATATGGGTAGTAAGTAGGTGGGAAATGAAATAACTCCCCCGGACCACACAGGCAGGAGATAAGAAACTTCGTTAACAAACCCCCAACATAGGCTGACCAAACCATATTACTTGGACTCAGGTTATGTCTTGAGTTGCGTACTTTTTGAATAGGAGATGCAGAAGAAAAGATGGTGGAGGAACCCAAATGGTCAACGGCAGCTTTTAGGCTTCAAAATTAAGTCACTGTCCTAGTCTTTGAGCTCATCACTCATCGAAATAACTGCTTTTTAAATCCTTTTAAATGATAAATTCAAACAATGACGAAATACATATCTACTTCAAGGGTTACCCATTAGCAGATACAAAATCACCCTGCTTCGGCAGCAAGCACATTGGATTTGGAGATGCAAAATTTCAGTCACGAAACATTGATGAATGGAGCCAAAACCATTCAAAAAAAATCGGAGCAAAGAAATAATCGTGGTAAAGAAGAAATTATACATCGCAACATGGAACGTTGCGGCCCTATGATCCACTATAGGAAATGGAATCTAAGAAAGAGACAACTCAAGCCAGACACATCAAAAATTTGAGAACTTTTCATATGACAGAGCATCCTGTATTGATTTTAAACCGTTGAATCTGAGGTCCATTAAAAACCCAGCGCACAAAGGTTTTCAGATAACCTGTGAAGGCCATACTTCGAACCGATTATAAAAAGTGTTTGGGAATTGAATCAAGCGCAGTCGATGGGGAATACTTTGCAATGGACAAAATCGATTTTAATAAATAATCTTGTATTTCTGATTTTCTGAATAAATTCCGGGATCTTTTTCATCGAGGTAGTATTTTTAATCCTTGATGCATTTAAGGCAACTTATTGCTCTCATTCAGAGCATAGGGCAGTAACAAAAGCTCTCCAACGACTTCTTTGTTGTTTATTGAACGCATTCATGGTTGGCATGGCCAGTCTCTTTGTCTGCAGCCGGGCAGATTTTATTAAAAGGCCATCTTTGAGGCGCGGGATGTGGCCTATCCAGTTCCATTTGCGCCCTTTTGATTTCGGCATTAATGGGGGTGCTGTGAGTAAGGACTAGTCGCTGGTCCTTTTTAATTATTCTCGGCAAAAAGATGCGGCAGAAAACATACATCTACAAATACCGGGGTCATGTCAGTTGTAGTAACGCTAAGGGTCATTTCTGAAGTAACTAAGCTGCGTAGAATCCGAGTTCGGGGTCTTACCCTTTAATTTAAGAGTTCAATTACAAATTTGTTTTCCGAAGTTTTTGTACCTTGTTCAAACGCTCATAAGTAGGACGAAATACAGTTTTTCGGGTACATAGCTTCAAATATCTCAAAATTCTGACGTAAAGGGCAAAAATTGAGTCTGGAAATTACTTTGGAAAAGAGCCTTAGCTTACCTACACCTAAACCATGTTGACTCGTGTAATCCTTTGCCACTTGTTTGTAAAGCCCTGCTCTGAGACCAGCTATATCTCAGAGCTAAAGATTCGCTAGTGTTAAAGATTCTTATTTTATGGAATGTTGCTCAGCCTGCCACATTGGATAATTGGATATAATTTCACTAAAAGAACCAAGACTGGTCAACCCTAACGACATGTCGTATACTTTTTGAATGTGATCACACTTTAATAAGATACCACCTAAAAATTTGTTAACCATATTTCTATTAAGATGTTAATAAACCTAAGACTAAACTAGGCTCCCGCGAAGTAAGATCGCACTAAAATTGTTATTGTAAGGACAACATGTCTCGCTCTTGATTTAAAGAGTATTCAATTGCCAGCACAACATAGTTCAATTTCTGCTCTCTTTTATACAGATATACTCACAATATTTTGTGTCAATAATGCAATAAGCTATCTGCAATTTTGAGGCCATAGATACATGTAAATATTGCACTGAACTATTTGTAAATGTTTTCCGCACTTGAATTGCATTAGGCAGCCCGAATGTAGATACAATTTGTTTATATACATAAGTTATACATTATGTACATACATATAGATGTATTAGATACGTGCTTATGTGTTTATTTGCTTTTTGCATTATTTATAGAAATCTTTATTTCAAGGCAGCAGCGATTACAACGACACCTTTTGTTATTTGCCAGACACACATAAAATCCAACTGCGCAATAATTATTTAGCCTTCTAAACATCTCAAATCAAACCCCATACCCAACCACACCCCCACATACCTAAGCATGCCCCCTATAAAACCCCAGTCCAAACCTCTTTCCAACTAATCGAATCATCATCAGACAGATAATTTGTATCATTAACAATTTGTACGCTAAATGTTCATTAAGTCAATGATATTTATGCATACAAATAAATTGCATTTCTGAAGCTATTTGTATAATAATGCAAATTGTTAGTACATATATAATATACCTAAAGTATAATCTATCTTTGATTTAAATAGCTCCTAATCAACTTGGGATTTATATTTCGACACACAAAAAAAGCTAGATAGATATAGGCAATATTATTGCAAACTAAAACTATGACAAAAATGTATATAAAGAAATTAAACCTTTGGCTACGATAACAAAATAAGTCATTAGTGCCACAAAAATAGCAAACTATGTACTGGGGTATATATATACCTGTGTGTATAATATAAAAGCATGTACTAATATAGTATATAATTGCTAACAGTCATTACGCCGTGCTGTTTTTGTTGATATATACTATGAGCGAGGGTTAGCTGAAAAGTTAGTGGTCTAGCCACGAAATCTCGTTAGCAACAATTTATTTTATTGCTTGCAGAAAAAGTTTTAGCGATATGTGTCACCCTATTGCGTGAGTTAGTAGAAAATAATATTCGCAAGTTCGAAAAAAAATTAAAAAATATGTTACGACTTCAAGATACCCTGTTTTCTGTCATTTCACTACACTCATACTTAAAACAAAGACTAGCTACATCTAAAAAAAGTAGAACCAATTTTGCCTCGATTGGGCTTTGGATCTTAGACTCTAGACAAGCTCAGCTACCCTTAGATATGCTTTGGCGACTGAGTCGATTGGAACTCTGGCATCTACAACAGTATATTGTGATTATACGATATTTATTAATAATCAAACAATTTTTTTCACGAACTAGCTTTTAAATCGCGGAAAAAGGCGTTTTAATATTAATGGGTAGGCAAGGGGACGTAGGATAGAGTAAACTTGAATATGCCCATAAATAGGATCCAAATGTCCATATAAGATATCCTAGCTACCATAAAAGCCAAAATCTATGCGTTCAAGAAGGCTTCCAGACAGACAAGTAAAGAGAAGAACAATTTCTTTTTTTTTGTTCTTCTGACCTTTAAAAAGGTAACTTTAAGGGGTCTTCGGCTTCTTTATCTCTATATACAAAGTTAATATGGTAGCTTAACTTAAAGTACTGAGGACCAACATCTTTGTTGAGTCAAAAAACGAACTATACAATGATTATGAAGACTCCTTCGATATTACCATTTAAACATTTAGACGCGGATGAAAATTGTTTTCGTTTCAGTCAATCAAGGTTGGACAGTCATGAAGAATAACTATCCTAGATAAAATTCACAGGATGGTCAAGCAGAATTAAAGATTACTCTTTGAAAATAACATAACTTTACAGTTATACCACAGTGCTGAGGCAGCTAGACGAAGTCCTACCTAATCGAGTGTATATAAGGGAAATCACTTCAAAAGAGTGTTTAGCGATGTTTTTACGTGATAATGAGGAGTTTTTTTTCAGACGCGTTTGAAAGAACACCATAATTACATATATATCTTCTGAAAATCAGACTATTTTTTAGACGCGTTTGAAAGAACACAATAATTATATATTTTCTGAAAATAAGAATAAGGCC